>JAOTQR010079260.1:0-10673 GCA_025774065.1 Solanum ossicruentum
TAATTGCCCCCTCCCCCCTCCTCCGCCCCGCCCCTGCTCCTTCCTGCCCTATTACTTTTCATTTGCATTTGCTTATGCTTTTAAATTTCCAAATAAACGAGTGTCTTACCATTCATTGTTGTTATTTAGATTTCCCGTGAATCTGCATATGTTGTTATTTATGAATACTTCCTCAATTTTACCGTTCAATTTCGTATAGAAACGAGATGCTACTTAGCTACTGGATTTGTTGGTAAAATTTCCAGCTACTGTAACATTTCTTTTTTTAATAACCGTGGTGTCCGGCCAGCTTGCCTGCACGTTGACTAATTCCACTAGCAATACATAGCAGGTAGCTTCCACACACTTGGGTGCTGTTACTGCGTAATTTATTTATCAAAGTTTTTAGTACCTGATGGTAAAAACAAATTTCGGTGTGAAATTTTAAAGCTCTGCTTTAATTCATGAGAAGAAAGAAACGTGCAGTTGATTGTTACAGTGATGTACATGTTAGGATAAAGTGATCCAATATGTGTCACTATCAATTTGATGAGAAAGCATGAGGAAGAACTGAAACACAATTGAGGGTCTAACTTAAGTTGTTGTGTTTTCTTTGTAAAAAGATTAGGTATAGCAGTAGTTACGGGTTAGAAAAGAACTTATTAGGCAAAACGAATTCTGTAACTCACTTTCAACTTATGTTAGCTCAGTAAAGAGTGAGTGTTTCTATCTCCTAGTAGGTGGATGTCAGCAACATTGATGAAGCTCAGTTCTTTGAGGACCTTAATGATTTCTGCTGCAATGCTGCCTATTTGATGGAAAGACTGTAACTGTTGCAGGCTTAGATGTGAGCTTAAGGTATTACTTGAATATCTGATTTCCCTTTTAATGTTTGAGTTGCTTCTACGACAATCACTGCCAGCTATTGCTGTTGGGCTTGATTCACTTCAACCATCAAGAAAGAAGCTAGCTATATTTTTTACTGGGGTTTTCTCTTTATGGTTAAAATCAGATGCCAATGTGCTTGGAAAATAAAGTTTGAAGTGGAACGGGATCTAGTATCTTCACCCTCGTTGAAATTTAATTTGGGCCAATGTGCAAAACTTAGTGTTTTGGGTGTAGAGAGCTAGTAAATGTGTAGGATTACACTTTCCGGCATCTTATTGATAATTGGATTTTTTGGGTACTTATATAGTTGTATTTCCGAATTTCTGGACTATCCATTACCCCTAATTGGAGTGTAATGTGAGTACTTATGGGAAAATGTTTTCTTTGCCAAATTTTTTTTTTAACAAACTTCTAATAAGACTCGGCTATTTTATGGTCGTAGGTGTTTTTATGTGTATCTATGCATCTAGTTTTGTTGGATTAAAGCTTTAAGACCCTGCTTTTTTATCTGATCATAGTCAATAATTCATTTTGTCACATGCCTATTAGAACAAGAAACAAATGATTAGGTGTGATGCATGAGAATGTCTGCGAAATGATACAGCATATCAAATCCAATTTGCTCCAGCTCACTGATGTCTTTATATTGTTCCATGTCATAATATGCAATATTTTCATTCTGTAGTTTTCTGCGCACAATAATTGTTACAATAGTTTTTTGATATTGGAATTGTATTGCATCTTCCAATGCATCTGTAAAAGATCCATCCTAAAAACTGAGTGCTAGAAGTTATTATTTTATTGGTCTTGTAAACCAAAATGACTGCTGATTTGGTGACCATCCATTAGTTTAATTATTTTTTTCCATTAATCAAACCATGGCAGGTTCACTCTTATGGTTTCTACGGACTAGGGGTTCTGAATATATAATTTCAGGACAATTCTGTTTCTACGGACTAGGGGTTCTGAATACATAATTTCAGGACAATACTTTCCTTAACCAGTGCTGATGAGTAAAGTTGGTTTTGTTTCTCATATCAACAATGAACTTCATATCTATTTTGCGGAAACAGAGGATCACTTGTGCAATTCATCAAACAGTTATATCTTTGTCCAAACAAAGTGTTCATTCACATCACATGTTTTGTTCAAAAACATCGCAAGCAAATTTTATTTCAGAGAATCCAGAATCAGAAAAGGAAGAAAGGTTGGTAGACCAGGGAATGGTGGCAACAAGGAACAACTTAAGTCAAAGAATTGAAAGCATACCCATTGGAGAGTGCATTGGGTCCACTTTCCAAAGCTGGATGGGTGATGGTCTACCTATTCATAGGGGTGACATTTTCCACACTATCAATCGTTTGCGCAAACGCAAATTCTACAAGCGTGCTCTTGAGGTTCTTTTACTCTGTCCTCTCTTGCCAAATTTGAAAATGCGCATTTACCTATTATGAAACATGTGAAGTATTCAACCTGCCGAGAATATCACTACAGTGCACTTTATATATTTGTGTAGGATATCTAGAGGGTATTAGTAGTGAAGGTATTACGGGAAGAGGAAAACTTTGTCTTGTTCTGTTCTGTCATGTTTCAGGTAAAGCTGGTGCAGAGTGGTATGTTCCATGTTAGCTATTCGGGTATTTTCAATATACTGAATTTGATGTATTCCTTCTCCCAAAAAAAAAAGAGAGAAAAGAGAGCGAAAAAAAAGCTGAATTTGCTTATTCCTTCTTACAAAATATATACTGTATCACCCTTGGGGTTGGCCTAGTGGTTTGGGCTTGGGACTTCCATATTGGAGGTCTCAAGTTCGAAACCCTTGCCAACGAAAGGGGTTTGCCTTCTGGGTTGAGTTGTCTCTCTAGCGTGGTTTGCGAGCTATTGCATAGCAGCAGGGGTTTTACCCTATGCGCACCCAAAGGGTAGTGGCTATGGGTTTCCCTGGTCATCAATATATATATGTGTGTGTGTGTGTGTGTGTGTTGATGATGATCTCATTTTCAAGTCTTACCTATCATAATGCCAAATCAAGCATTGTAGTTGATATTGACAATCCTTAATCTAGCAGTATTCACTGGCATTTAGTGTTAGATTCAGGTATTATTGAAATAGATAGAATTTGGTGCTCATTAAGAACTTGTAATCGTAGTAATATTAAGCAATATCTGTGCTTTTCACAGGTGATGGAATGGGTTATAAGGGAGAGGCCATACAGACCAAAGGAACTAGATTACTCATATTTAGTAGAATTCACTTCTAAGCTTCATGGGATATCACAAGCTGAAAGCCTATTTTCACGAATTCCATCTGAGTTCCAAAATGAGTTGCTCTATAACAATCTTGTACTCGGATGCTTGAACAGAGGACTGATAAGGCTTTCGCTAGCATATATGAAGAAAATGAGAGAACTGGGCCATCCCATATCTTATTTGGTGTTCAATCATCTCATCATTCTCCATTCCTCCCCAAGCCGCAAGAAGTTCATACCTAAAATCTTGATGCAGATGAAAGCCGATAAGGTTATTCCTCATGTTTCAACCTTCAATATTCTGCTCAAGATAGAAGCAAATCAACACCATATTGAAGGTCTAGTGAAAGTGTTTGGTGACATGAAGAGAGCAAAAGTTGAACCGAATGAGGTATCTTACTGCATATTGGCCACTGCACATGCTGTGGCTAGATTGTATACAGTTTGTGAGACCTATATTGAAGCTATTGAGAAGTCTGCAACTGGAAAAAACTGGTCTACATTGGACATTCTCGTCATACTCTATGGATATCTGGGAAAGCCGAATGATTTAGAGAGGACATGGGGCATCATTCTGGAGCTTTCCCATGTTAGGTCTAAGAGTTATGTCCTGGCGATCGAAGCATTTGGCAGGATCGGAGATCTCTGTCGGGCTGAAGAGCTGTGGTCTGCAATGAAATCAAGGAATCCTTTGAAGTCAAATGAACAGTTCAATTCGCTGATAGCTGTATATTGTAGACACGGACTTATCACCAAAGCCACTGCATTGTATAAGGAGATGGAGAAAAGTGGGTGCAAGCCAAATGCCATTACTTATCGGCATCTTGCTCTTGGTTGCTTGAGAGCAGGGTTGATTAAAGAGGCCATCAAAACTCTTCAATTGGGAATGGATAAGGAAACAAGCATAAAGGTGAAAAGATCAACACCATGGTTGGAAACTACTCTTTCAATAATTGAAATATTTGCAGATAACGGTGATGTAGAGAATGCTGAAAAGTTGTTTGAAGAACTGAAAAAAGCAAATTATACTAGGTATACCTTTGTGTACAATGCATTAATTAAGGCATATGTTAAGGGGAAGGTATATGATCCAAATCTTCTTAAAAGAATGATTCTTGGTGGGGCTAGGCCAGACTCTGAGACCTATAGCCTTTTGAAAGTTATTGACCAATTTCAAATGTGATTATATTGCAATTATTTTGTATGATTTTACATTCCTACTTCAAATTAATCAGCTAAGAGTAGTCCTATTATGCGGCTCTGCCTATTGCTGAAGATAGCCATACGTCAGTGTGCTCGTTCTGTCCGAGTCTTGGAGAGATGATGACAGGTTAGACAAGTTACGCTATATAACGTAGATGTCTTGCTTTGCTAATTGGTATTTGTTAATTAAATCTGCTTCCTCTTCCTATAAATTCTGTTAAATGGTTAACTTCAGTATTCTAATATTTGAATGATTCTTAGCCATTGGATATTGCTTTAGAGTTTCTTTTGGGAATATTGTTCACAAAGATGTATGTTTGAGGTAAAGATTGAGTTCTTGTTGCTTCAGATCTAGATTTGCTTCTTTTATTAATATATAATATGCATCTGTTTTGGATGCAGTTTTTGCTTTGTTGTTTTCATCTTTGCAATAAATTGTAGGTTGAGCTGATGCTTTTGTTTCTGGACTGTGTACTTGTGTTGCTTAGTGTTGCATTTGTACATGTGCGCATCTTTTGTCTTGAACTTCAATATACTCTACACGTATGGATCTCAAAAAGAAAAAAATTCACTAGATCGAAGAAACAGTTTATATACACGTATGCGTACATATATGCCTCTGTATATTTCATCACGTTGTATGGTTTTTGTCTTTCAAGTTTCAATTTAGGAAAATGTTTTTGGAAGCTTTTATTTCGATAGTGGTTTGACTGATGGCTTTGCCATTTTGTGTGCAATGTAATCGAAATTGAACGTGATGTGAACCTTAAATATTAGGTTGCTAATAACCGATGAACTTGTATCAGCTGTGTGTCACAGTACTTGCTCAATGAGTTGCTGCAAATATTTTAAGGCATGCAATGATTATCAAAAAACTTGTTTCATATGTTGCTGAAGAAGGTAATGCAGCACATAGCATAATCAGATAAAAGTTCTTAATTTTACATAATGTTATTTTGTAGTTTGGCCAATATAATATGGAAAAGAAGAGAGCAGAATGAGGAATTGATGAACGAAAATTAGGAGTATCTGCAACAGAGTATCGGCAGGAAAAAGATGAGTTTTATGAAGATCACAGCTGGAATGGAGATGGCAGTTGTGAGAAAGATGCCAAGCACCAAAGACAAATGCTTGACCATAAACCAGTACAGTTCCAAGAATAACTACTATCCGAGTTTCAGCAGACCCACTTGAGGGATTACACCGAATATATTGTTGTTGTACCATCTGAGCTTCCTCTTGTACCACATCCTCTTCTTGGGATGAATGTCACTTTTCTGATAAAGAATATTTTGTCCCATATACTTTATAAGGTTAATTAGGACAGCATGTCTTTTTGCATCTTGATGATGAATGTTTCTCACTTTTCAACAACAATCCAAGAGATAATCCGTGACTACTCTTATGTCCCTATGCACAGCACATTTTTCATAAGGAGATGATTTGTCAGCACCAAATCTATCAAATATAAAATTTCAACACTCTTTCCCTTGTATAGTTTATGTCTTGTCAATTTGTATCATACAAATTGAAACATTTCGATATACCCTACTAGCAGACACAAATGAGAAGGGTAATTCCACTCTACGGCGATAGGCTCAATTTAGATTAAATAAGAAATTATATAATTTATTTTCACATAAATATCAAGTATATTTTTAAATTTTAATTTTGAAATGTACACAGAATCCTATAGATTTAATTTTACAAAATTAAAAGATGCCCCCAAAAATTGACGTGTGCACAGGTGGCATTGCATAGGGTGGAGTCTTTATTAGAGTCATTCTGGACGAAACAACTTAAAAAACTCCAAATTCATTTAATTTTCATTTTGGTCACGTAACTAACCACTTACATAATGAACCCTAGCTGCTACTCTTATTGGTCACGTGTGCACTCATTTTGGTCACGTGTACACAATTCCTTTTTCGGAAATAGTATGCGCATTTATTTCAACAGTCAAAAGATAAATTGAAATTTAATTTTGCATTTTCCCAATTTCATCTCCAGTTGCAGTATCCCAGGTAATGTACCGTTGTAACGTGATTAGTGACATTTTTTAATGATAATTGTTACTAAACTTTATGCTTTATTAGCTAACCTATCTAGAGCAGGTAACGCTGTCAATCAAAACTAGGCAAAGTAAGGGTTAAGATGAAATTTCTCACCTTTTATTTTGAATGTAAAACCTCGTGATTCTCAATTGATTTTATTGATTACTAGGTCATATCTTTGGATTGATGAGTTTTGGGGGTAGAGGGTGGGGGAATTGGAATTGATTAGAGGAAGAAGTAGGAAAAGAGGAATAAATGTGGTGATTAATTTGATTGTTTATGGTTGTGGTGAATATAAGAGAAAATTGAAATTTGATTTGTTCTTTTTACTTGAGGTTATCTCAAATCAATTTATGAATTAAAATAGTTTTTGTTAGTATCTAAACTTTGTTTCAGTATATGCAGAGGCAATTGAGTTGCAAAATCATGAATCACTTCCGGGCATTTTTGAACAGTCCTGTTGGCCCTAAAACAACCCACTTTTGGGGTCCTATGGCCAACTGGGGATTTGTCATTTCTGTATGTTCCTAATCCCTGATGATCGTCTTCGTTGATTTATCTTTATGTATAGTTTTTTTTAAAAAAATTTTATACTGAAATCTCTGAGATTTTGCTTGAATTGATGTGTAAGGGTGTGATGGACTCAAAGAAGCCCCCAGAGGCAATATCTGGCAACATGACTTCAGGTGAAATAGTAGTAATCTTTGCATTTTTTAGTCCAAATTTCTCAAGAAATGGTTGATGCATCCTTGTTTTGTGCCCGGAAACAGCTTTACTATCTCTGTGAGGTTATGATAAGATCTGCCTACATTTTACACTCTCCAGACCCCACTTGTGGGATCACATTGGGTATGTTGTTGTTATTGTTCGTCCTTGTTTTGTGGAAGAAATAATTGTGGATCCAATATAAGCTGTGGGTCTGGCCAAACCTATGGCTTCGGACTCTAGCCGGAGCCCTCATGTATATGGAAAAGAAAGTATAGATAAGATTAAATATATATTTCAGAACTTGTGTTTTTAACTTTGCTAGAATTCCCAACGTTTAAATTCTGGATCCACCACTGCTCAGACATAAGTTTTTGGTACATGTTGCACCTTCTGGTGTGCTTTGCTTCTGATCCTGCATAAATGATTGACTCAATTTCAGACCATTTCGTGAATTTTCTTGCTTTTTGTTTCTTTGGCTGCAGTTTTATGTGTGTATTCAATACTGTGTATGAGATTTGCATGGATGGTACGTCCTCGCAACTATCTTCTTCTGGCTTGCCATGCTTCAAATGAGTCAGTGCAGCTCTATCAACTCTCACGTTGGCTAAAGCATCAACGGTATGCGTCTCAATATCATGAGTGCATAATAATCCATCGTAACTTTAAACAGAAACACACTATTTGAACAATTCTAGAAATGTTTCACAAGTTCTGGTACCTGAGTTATGAGTCTTTTATGATTGTAGTTACTTGAAATTTCTGCTCCCAGATCAAGCGTTTAAGCAAAGCTTTCGAGCGCCTTTCATGTAGATCCATCTGGATCAACTTTCCGTTTCTTTTATTGATCAACTTTTGCCTTGTTTCAGTGAAAAACAAAATATGATTTTCATACTGTGTTTTTCTTTAGGTACTTGTCTCAGAAGGAGGATAACGTTTCTTCATGACTTAAAGTTCCATCTTTTCATCATCCAACAATTCGACGTCCAAAACAGAAAAAGAACTAAAAAATGTATCTTACTACAAAAGCAACTTGTATCTTTACTGTGAATTACATATATGCAAGGTACCAAATTGTCTCTTCTTTCCTTAGTTCTTTGAAAATAGAGTTGGTTATCTGTGTGGCATCGATTGTACATGAGTGCCAAATGGATGAAATGAGGCGAAGCGGCTGGCTGACAATAGCTCCAGTGTCTCTCCTATCTGATAATGGAGCACCAGGATATCGACCAGTGAATGAAAATCACATTATTCTTCAATTTAAGGATCATCTATGATTAGCATGAGATAAAACTTTCATGTTACAAAATTTGGTACTGTCATTCTTCAGTGGCTCATGCCCCCTTATCATCTTGCTTTGTGGATCTCTTATGCTTCAGTTTAGTTTTGCAGTTAAAATTGATCTCTTATGCTTCAGTTTAGTTTTTTGTTTCTGTATTCATCCAAAGCAACACAAAAGTTCATCAATTGACTACGGTGGGACAGGAGCGAGCTACATTGACCCTGGGGTGGTTATATGAACATCCTTCGTTGTAATTTTTCTTTTTGAATATATAGGTTAAATATAAATATTTTGATATATATATATATATATATATATCAATTGTTGAACACCCTTGACGAAAATGTTGGCTCCGCCACCAGTGAAACTAACTTTAAAAATTGATTATTCTTGAGTAGGAAGTTTTTTCCTGACCTTCAGAGACCTAATTACACAGAGAATTTATATCCTGCTCTTTACGTTTATTGTAAAAAGTAGATGGATTGGCAATGGAAAAAGCAGAATTTGAACTATAAGATAAGACTGATACAATAGACTCTTGTGATTTGACTCTTTCTCTCGATATAGCATAAGTTTAGTGCACCAAACTGCCTTTTCTTTAAAACTATCAAGTAGCAACTGGTCAATGTTCATTCATCTCAGAAAAGGAGGTTGAGTATTTGAAATTTTTTCTACCTTTTGACTCCTTTATTATCTGCGTCAAAATGTCGAAACTCACGGCTTGTTTGGATTGTTTTTAGTTTTTATCAATTGTATTGCATTGTGCTATTAGTTTAGATATGACTGTTATTTAAATTTTATTATATCCCATCAATAAATCTGTAATTACATAATGAATTAATGATAGAAAGCTATGTTTTATGTAACAATCAATTTAGTGTGATCGTGTTGTTACTATATCTTTTTCTCATTTTATCTTTGCTTATCATCTAATCCTATTTTATTTTTTTTCTCTATTTTATATAAATAACTTCTATCCCTTACCTTTTCTTTTTTTAATTAATATTTATCCTTCAAATACAAAATTATGTAACGGGGAAATATGATATAATTCATCTAAATGTTATATTTATTAAAATAATGAAAAACAATATAAAATGATATAATATGATAAGATATCTTGTGAAATAATATGTAACAATCATTTGTTGTTTGGGTATGTCATTTCATATTATAATTTCAAATTTTGATTTGAAGTTTGTGTTTGTTTATCTCATTTTTTGAACAAAACTTGAATTTCAACTTAAAATTCTGATTCAAATCTCAAATTTACCTCTAAAAGTAATGTCAACTTCAAATTTGCAATTTTAAAATTTTAAAAGTTTATAACTTGGCCCATAATTTTAAATTTGCAAAGAAGACCATTATTTGTGGCAAAATTAATTACCAAATTATATTTATCAAAAAAATATAATTCTCTCATGAAACCAACGGTTCCCTTTCTAAACCCCAAAACTAGCTCCTTCTCGAGATGGCCACATCTTCTCAATCCATATTTGGGGGAGGTTTTGATAAATATCTCAAATGGTTAGGGTTTATACTTATGAGAAAAGGTATAGTTTAACAAATTTATATTGCACGTTCATATAAAATTTTAACTTCAAATCATTCCTTATTCAAGTCATGATTTCAAGTTAATATCAAAATAGTGGCAGAGTCAAATTTTTTAATAAAGGGTGTCATACATATATTGCTGTCAAGGATAGAACACATAGATGTCAATAATTGTATAACTATTTATTAAATTAAATGTTGGCCTATATATATATAATGCAATATTCCGACAAAGAGATGTCTATTGACACCCCTCTCCAAATGCTTACTACCTACTAAGTCTTTTTTTTTTTACACCAAAACTAACATGAGAAAGACTTAGCAAAAAAGAGTCTTAAAACTCAATTTGCAAACTGAACTAACATGAGAAGATTTTGCCAAAATGATACTTAAAACTCAATTTGTAAAAGGTTTGCCTACACTTGATGCCAGTTTAATCTCCGACTATAAGTTAAATGAAAGTGTCCAAATAGGCTATCTAATGAAACTTTTACCAAATAACAGCCGAGCACAAGTTATGGGCCCAAATACTTCAAAAGGCCCAGTAAAAATGAAGACAGCCCAATTAATTTTTCACAACTATAACAACCAGAATAAATTTCAATTTAACACGAAAACCCTACTTCGAAGCAGATAACAGCTGCAGGGGAATAGCAGCATCACCGGCAGCCATGGTGAGTTATTGCGTTAAACCTTCGAATTATCCGATTAATTACTATGTTAATCCTTTTGATTTTGTGTAGGTGAAGTATTCGAATGA
>JAOTQR010079261.1:0-10672 GCA_025774065.1 Solanum ossicruentum
AACTATGTTGGGGTTTCATAAAAGTATGACTGTTTAAGCATGTTTTGAGCTCTAAATCAATGATCTATCTTGAAAATTGATGAAGGGTTTCAATGTATATTGCATGAGGGTATTATCAAGTTATGGTGGGTTGATTTGTTTCAAGTTTTCTTGCATGATTTCACTCTTGAATTGCATGGTTTTACACTAGTATTGCACATCCACCAGGTGTTTGATAAAATGCCCGATTTAGGGTTCTTGATCTATTGATGATCCATTGCACGACCTATGACTTTTATGACTTTATGATGATGAAAGGATGGTCGATATGTGATGATTTTTTGAAAAGTATCTCTAGTATTATGAGTTGACCATCAACCAATTGAGGGGTTGATACCTCTATCACCTCGGATGTAGGTGGTATGCCATCAACCAATTGAGGGGTTGATACCTCAATCACAATAGATGGTAGGGTGTGATAGCCATCAACCAATTGCGGGGTTGATACCTAAATCACCTCGGATTTGGGTGGTATGCCATTAACCAATGGACGGGTTGATATGAAACAACCCTAACAAATGCCCAGAAATGTGCATTGGAAGTGCTCATAATCGTAATTTTGATATATCTCGACATCCATGCATGACATCGAAAGTCCAACTTTATATTCCATATCAAGGCACAAAATTGAGTGAAAAATGGGTCTAACAATAATTTTAGAGCAACCATACCAAAAGTCAAAAATCCAAAGTTGCAATCTCTACAGAGGTTTTCGCGTCCCTGGTGTGATTGTCACAATCCAAGCCTAGGGCCTAGACATAACCCGGCGAATGGTGAACTTATAGGAACCCCTAATAAGCCTCTCAACTTATCATTACACATCATTGGTCATGGAAGTATGTAAAAGACATAAAACAACCATAAGGGGCAAAGGGACTAAGGGATAGCTTGGTAAAACAACTAAGTCAAAGACAAGGAGTCATAGCTCATATCATAATTACATAACTTTTCTAACAAACACCTCTAAATACATCGATATAGCAGGGGCCAAGACCAAGTAATCGAGCTCACCCTCATAGTCAAAACAGAACCTAAGAAAGTGTATCAATACATAGATAATAGCAACATAGTCTAAGGTCCCCGAAGTGGAGGACTCACTAACTAGCTTTGAGTAGAACCGATCTAGCCATGTGGAGAAGGAGGATGATCAACTTGAGCACCAGTTCCTATATGGTACTATCATATAGGCAAGTGTATGCGTTAATACGTATGAATATACAAAGTTTGTGGGGTGCAATGCAACAATAGATAGACATCATACTCAAAATGCATGTATTAGAAAATATGGATAGTATAACAGTATGGCATGTATGATCAATGCATAAGTAAAACATGCTTTAAGGAACTCATGCTCATATAAGATATCATATGTGTAGAAGAGACTAAGCTAGAATCCCAACTATGGTTGGGAGATGCCATTCACACTTGGAGAACCTGGTGGCAAGGTACAACACCCTTCACATGGTTGATGCAATTAACACATAGAAACCCTGGTGGCAAGGTACGACATCTCTCACATGGTTGATGCCATTCACACCTGCACACCCTGGCGGCAAGGTACATACCTCTCACATGGTTATTCGGGCTCCTATACCCCTCGGATTAGGCAAGGTCTAACGCAACACAATATATAGAATATATATATATATATATATCATGTATATAAGTTTATTTCTGCATCATAACATCATTCATATCATATCTGACGCTTTTAATCTTCAATTCCTCTAGAATCCAGAATTGGACATTTTATCAAACACCTTGGGGGTGTGAAATGGGGGTAAATGACCATGTAATTTAGAAATAAAATCTTGCACGAAAATCTATTATAAAATCGTCAATGAACAACTTGCAATACCCTCAAGACATTCACATCAAAACTCATCAAATCTAACATTAGATCCAAGATCTAGGCTCAAAACATGCTAAAACAACCATACTTTCATAAACTAAAATCACTGTGTAGTAAATATCTCAATATACAAAGCCCACATGTAAAATAAACATTAAATCATGAAATATTAGTAAAAAGAGGGTTTAGGCACCGGGTGGAAGGATTCAATAGTTCAACACCACATACTTTGACTTTGGAGAACCACTGAAGAATATTGGGAATTGAGACTTGAAGCTTGGGTGAGATCCTTGATGAAATCCTTAAGATTTGTCTTGAGTTTGGGACTTGAATATTGGAGCAAAAATTTGGCAAAGTGTCTTGGTGAATATTGGGGAATGTTTAGGTGAAATAAGGCTAAGTATAGGTAAAAACACATTTGGGAAAACTTAGGCCCAACACATAGAAAAATGTCGATGGACTAAGAAAGACAGTGTAGAATTTACACCTCTTCGCATCGCAGAGAGGTCGCGAACCCTCACTGGAAATTGCACCAAGTTCAAATTTCATAAATGTATTCCTTTTCTTTAAAATCGTAGTTAGAACCCTATCCCCGTAATTTGGACCCCCTGAGCAAGAATCCGAAGTCAAAATTTTGGAATAACAAATGAATTTTTAGATATATGGAAAACAAGATTTTGGGCACTTTCGAGGCACATTTTTGGGCACTTTTTGGGATCGTTTCAATATCTCCCCATTGGGAACATTCATCCCTGAATGTAGAAGAGATGTACAGGTAAGAATAATCATGAACAAATCATCCCCCAACATGATGCAACATTACATTCAAACATCAATTTAAAAATCTCAACATAGGTGTAAAATAATCATAATTCGCCAACTTAAACATGAATGCACATGAATGATATAGTGGCTGACATATAAGACTTGATATCACATAGGGGACTTAGAATTAGTAACTTAGACTCGAGTAGAGTGGAAGAGAGAAGGATACTGCTTTTGCATATCCGCATCGACCTCCCAAGTAGCACTTTCAACTTGTTGGTTCCACCAAAGGACCTTAACGGATGCCACCTCCTTGTTCCTTAATCTCCTTACTTGCCTATCAAAGATCTGAACCGAAACCTCCTCATAAATCAAGTTTCCTCAAAAACTCCCACCACATCAAGAGGGACAATGGTATTAGGATCCCCAACACACTTTCTCAACATAGAAACATGGAATACCGGATGAACTAAATTCATTTCACTAGAAAACTTCAACTCATAAGCTACCTTGCCAACCCTATTTATCACCTCATAAGGGCCAACATACCTTGGACTAAACTTCTCGTTTTTATCGAAAGGGACCACACCTTTCATTAGAGAAACTTTCAAATAGACCCAATCACCCACTTGGAATTCTAGGTCTCTTCTTCTTACATCAGCGTAGGATTTTTTTTTTTGGGTTGTCCTCAACCTTTCCCTAATCATCATAACCTTTTCAAGAGCCTCCATAAAAAGATTCAACCCCAATAAATCCACCTTTCCAACCTACCAACCCACCCGTGATCTACAATATCTCCTATAAAGAGCCTCAAATGGAGCCTTATCAATGCTAGAGTGATAGTTATTGTTTGTAGGAAAATTCAATCAATGGAAGATCTTCATCCCAACTACCTTTAAACTTCAAGACACAAGCCCTAAACATATCTTCAAGTTTTTGAGTTATCCTTTTGGCTTGGCTATCCGTTTGAGGGTAGAAGGTCGTACTAAGGTGAACTTTGGTAGCAAGACCCCTTTGAAAAGACCTCCAAAAGTGTGAAGTGAATTGTGCACCCCGATCAGATATGATGGTTAAAGGAACCCCATGTAAACTCACTAACTCATTTTCATACAACCTTGCATAATCTTTAGCCCCATATGAAGCCTTGACCAGTAGAAAGTGAACCTATTTCATCATCCTATCAACCACCACCCATATGGAATCAAAACCTTTTCTAGTCTTGGGCAACCCAACCACAAAACCTATATTAATCACCTCCCACTTCCAAGTAGGAATCTCTATGTCTTGGGATAGGCCACTTGGCCTTTGATGTTCGAGCTTGACTTGTTGACAATAATGGCAATTAGAAACAAACTTAGCAATGTCCCTCTTCATGCCTCCCCACCAATACATATTCCTCAAGTCTCTATACATTTTGGTGGAACTGGGGTGGATAGAACAAGAGGAATTATGAGCCTCATCGAGAACTCTCTCCCTGAAACCATCAACACATGACACACACAACTTACCTTGGTATCTAAAGTCCACATCTTCCTTTTGGAGAAAACCTCTATTTTGCCCTCTTTCACCAAGGCCTTCAATTCAACCACGGAGGAGTCTAGACCTTCTTTTGCTATCACCTCATTAACTGAAGAAGATTTAGAACCATCAACAACAACAAACCAATACCAACATCTTCCAACCTCACCCCCAATTTATCCAATCTATGCACCTCCCCTAGCTATCCACCTATCACCACCATCCATATGAGCTAGCCTACCCATAGACACCCGACTGAAAGCATTCGCAACAACATTTGCCTTACCCGGGTGGTAATGCACACTCATGTCATAGTCCTTAAGAAGTTCTAGCTACCTTCTTTGTCTTAAGTTGAGATCTTTTTGTGCGAAGGCATATTGGAGGCTCTTATTATCGGTCAAGACATCAACGTGTACCCCATACAAATAATGACGCCAAATCTTTAATGAAAAATGGGTAGGTTAGTTCTTTTCATGCACTTTGAATTGCTAGAAGGATAGGCTATGACCTTACCATTTTACATTAGCACACAACCCAAACCAACTGTATATGCATCACAATACACAACAAAAGCCTCAAGCCCATCCGATAGTGACAATATAGGAACGGACACAAGTCTATCTTTCAATGTTTGGAAGCTTTTAGCACATTCATCGGTCCATACAAACTTCATCTTCTTTCGGGTCAATTTTGTCATAGGGGAAGCAATGGAGGAGAACCCATTCACAAAGCTTCTATAGTACCTCGCAAGGCCCAAGAAACTCCTAATATACGATGACGTCAATAGTCTAGGCCAATTTCTAATCACATCAGTCTTCTTAGGATCCAATTTAATGAAATCCACCGACACCACAGGACGCAATAATGCAACCTCCTTCCACCAAAACTCATACTTATCATACTTAGCATACAATCTCTTCTCCCTCAATCTTTGCAAAACAACATTCAAATGGCCTATATGATCCTCCCTACTGTGTGAATTGTTCAATATATCATCAATGTAGACCATAACAAAGGAAATAAGGTAGGGTTTGAAGACCATATTCATTAGGTCCATGAAGATGGCTTGTGCATTAGTCAACCCAAAGGACATCACCACAAATTCATAGTGCCTATATCTAGTCTGGAAGGCTGTCTTGGGAATATTACACTCCCTCACCCTCACTTGATGGTACCCAGACAAAAGATCAATCTTAGAGGATAAATCTAGCCCTTTGAAATTGGTCAAACAAGTCATCAATCCTTGGGAGAGGGTATTTATTCTTTATAGTGACTCTATTGAGTTACTGTAGTTCATGCATATTCTAAGTGACCTAACTTTCTTCTTTACCAACCACACTGGTGCACCCTAAGGTGATTGGCTAGGTCTAACAAACTCCTTTTCCAACAAATCTTTCAATTGCTCCTTTAACTCCTTCAACTCCGCCGGGGCCATAGGGTAAGGGGGAATGGGGATAGTTTCAGTGTAGGGAAGGAGATCTATGCAAAAATCTCTCTCACTTCCATGAGGGACACCAGGAAGTTCATTTAGAAAGACATCAAGAAATTCACTTACAACAAGAACCAACGCAATGGAAGGGACTTTAGACTCCACATCTTTAACTCTCACAAAATGATACAAACACCCCTTGGAAATCAACCTATGGGCTTTAATGCATGGGAAAAGCCTTCCCCTCACTTCCACAACCTGACTTTCCCACTCAATAGTGGGTTCATTTGGGAATTAAAACTTGACCCTATGGGTTCTACAATCTATAGAAGCATAGTATGCATGCACCCAATCCATCCCAAGAATAAAATCAAAATCCACCATATCTAATTCAACAAGATCACAAGGTAAATTTTTATGCAAAATGCAACCTGGACAATTTCTATACACCCTCCTAGCAACAATAGATGCACCAATAGGAGTAGACACCTGATATGACTCATGCAACAACTCCGACTCAACATGGAACTTTTTAGCAACAAAGGGGGTGAAAAAGGTGTAACACCCCACATTTTACATGTACTAAATCTATGTAAATGAAACATGGTATGGATTTTCAAATTAGTGTCAATGTTTAAAATGTGCTTGAATCTCATGTTAATGGGCAATATGTGTGTCTAACCCTTAAGAGGGTCGAGTGTATACATGTTTTGTGTTAAATTAATGAGATCAAAGCCCTAAATAAAGTGTGAAAGTTGAGGTTATTGTAGGACTTAATAATCTAGTAGGTGACTCACCTACTTTCTTAGCTTAAAATTGCTAGCTAAATGGAGACAAGGCCCGATGTCGAATTTTTCCAAGTCTGATTATCAATAAAGTCTATGTTACAGGGATAAATTTAGCCCATGTTTTAGCATCATAAATGGATCTTATTTTCAGTTTTGGAAGCATAGAAAATAAGACCAAGCCCATCCCAACTCATTTGAAAATTTGGCCCAAAGTAATTAAAGGGAAAGGAGAAAAATGGGTAGCAAAAGGCCCATTAAGTTGGAGACCCATTTAGGCCCAGGTCTAAGAGATAAGATGCTGCATCACAAGTGTATTGATAGGGGTCATTACTTGGTCAAAAGTGCAACAGAAAATATTCCAAAAGAGACTTTAAAAACGGATCAAAAGCAGCCCCTAAAGTCATTCCACTTGAAACAATTTTTCAGCTTTCCTAAAGACTCTTGTCTTCTATCTGTTTCACTTTACTAAGCTGCAAATTCAATCCTCTAAGGCTCTTGAAGGAAAACCTGAATCTTGAAGGCAAAGATAAGAAATTATAGTTGTGTATATACTATGGTTTCTTCATGAAAAATGAGAAGTATATGCTAGTATGTTGTGCTAGAAATTCTGGACAGCTTGTGTCCTAAGGATTGTTATGAATTTTTCTTGTCGTTCAAGATGATTTTCTCTTCTTGGTTGGCTCAATTATGAACTAAGACTTATGTAGCAAGGGATAGTTTTGTAATTATGTAATTAGGCTGCTGCACTACTTTTATAGCCTGCACAGATGAATTGCTGTACAATGTCATAATTATACTCTTAAAAGAATCTTGTGAGTTGATAATTGTAATATGTTGTTCCACAACCTTCCCCTTATTTGGGACTATTTGTGGACTACCTTAAGACTCGGTTTATGTGGTAAAAAATATTTGATACAATTTAGGTAAAGTTAAAACAGATTCAGGATTGTTGACGTCGAAGTATGGAGAAGGGATGTAGCGTTATGCCGCCTGTTTGTATATTGCGAAGAATTGTTAAGTGTTGTACCTTGTGGGCTGTTGTAAGACAGCTAAGAGTCTAAAATAAGGTGTATATGACATGTACACAAGAATGGTTGTTAAAAAATATGATTATAAGTTAAAAGGTTGAAGAAATGTCTTCGCGTCTTTAATTAAATGTTTGCTGCCTTGGTGTTAGCTTTTATGATATTGGGCTTCAAAGAAGTGTTTCGTCGCTACTAATACTAGTCTTATTGCCTAATATACTTTAGATAAATATTTTAAGGAAAAGAATCCACTCCAAGGTAGTTAAGAGGTCATACAACGAGGTATGTAAAGCTACTTGATTTCATATCGTTTGGCATGAAACATAGATCCCTCCTTGTTATGTAAAGGCATTTACCAAATTCCGAAACAACTATTAACCATGTCTCCACCCTTTCATTTGTTCACACGCTGCATATATAATCACCTTCAAATATGCATACATACGTAAACATAAGGTTACATGGGTTCTTGTTGCTAAATAAAGTTCAAGAGTTGTTTCATCCCGTACATATTTACTTATTTGTGTAACATACTCATTTCATTGTCATATTGTATTGTATGATTATTTACATGTCACAAGTTACATCTACAGTCCTATAGCTCTAATGTTATGACCACAAAAGCATAATCACAAAGGTAATTGAAAGATAAAATTGTATTATTTATTGATGGGTGGTAGCTCGAGGGGTGGAAGTATCACCTAGACAGGGACGATCCTATCACGGGTGGTAGCCCGAGAGGTTAAGGAAGAACCTAGCTAGGGACGATCCCGATATAGTTTTACCACTAATCAGCTAGTCACTTGTATTACATGTTGTCCACAAAGATTATACAGTAAAGGTAAAGTAATACAAAGAGCATTAAGTACATGATTCTAAAATATAACCAAAGGTGGTCTCTTATCCTACACCAGTGCATAGTTTCATTTGAGTTATTACTTCATATACAATATTTTCGACCTTACATATTCTATATATTATCTCGTACTGATGTTCCTTACGGGGGACCTGCATTTCATGCTGCAGTTACAGGTGCTAGTAGATCTCCCCAGTAGAGTATAGGACATCCAGCTACTGCTACAAGCTCCAGGTTGTTCGATGCTTTGTGTGTGTCCAGAGATTATATATTTGTATTGTACAGTTAGTTGAGGCGGGGCCTGTCCCGACCCTTGTCAGATACTTTCTCTTATCTAGAGGCTTTATAGACTATGTAAATTAAAGTGTGGCTAGCTCTCGTACCCTAGACACCGTTGCCCCAACGGTCTAGCCATATGCATTTTTCTTTTGGCTTATTATTATTGTTTTCTTTCTTAAAGGCACAATCAAGGTAGAAATCCCTTATAATATGTCTAAAAACTGCATAGATATAGTTTAATTTTCTCGAGCCTTATCAGCAACGAGTGCTGGTCCACGTTAATGAGACTTTGGGGCATGACAGAAGTTGTATCGGAGCGGGTCATCCTAGGGTGTCTACAAACCCATGTCTATGTATAGTCTTGTTTATCGATGTGTTGTGCACCACATTTATAAGCGGAAGGCTACGTGACATTTAGGAGTTGTTACTTTCTTTTCATTCTTTAGATAGTTCCATAGAGCTAAGTGTAATAGGTGGATTGTGTCTAACTCCTAAATTGTTTTATACAGCGAGCAAGTATGCCAGAAACTAGGAAGAGTAAAGGTAAATGGAAGGCAGTACAAGTGGTGGCTTGGTACACCCAGTCATGTGAGACAATGAAATGAGGCTCAAAATGAGTCTCTGTCACAGACATCTCTATCCCCCCAGCTCTTGATGAACTAGAAAGTAGTGACATTCTCCTAGAACGACCTATCGATGCTACAGTACAGGATCTGAGAAATGCAATCCAATTATTAACCCATATAGTTGCTGGCCAAGGCCAAAGACAGGAAGGTCCAGTTATCGGTGTAAGTGGTGCAAATAGGGAAGCTGGCATGAGGATACGTGACTTCCTTAATTTGGACCCTCCATCCTTAATTGGGTCTAATCCCAATGAAGATCCTCAAGACTTTATTGATTAGATTCAGTGCACTTTAGATATGCATATTAGTGGTATCGAAGCTGTTGAGTTAGCAAAATATAGGTTGAAGGGTGTGGCTATATTGTGGTATGAAGCTTGGAAGCAGACTAAAGGTATAGATGCTCCCCCAACCACTTGTAAAGAGTTCAAAGAGGCATTTCTTGACCATTACTTACCATTATAGATCCGAGAGGCCTGTCCATATCAGCTCTAGAACTTCCACCAAGGGAATGTGAGCATGAGAGAGTATAGCCTCCAATTTGATTCCCTGTCCAGGTATGCTCCTAATGTAGTTGCTACTATGGCAGATATCCTAATGTAGTTGCAACTATGGCAGATAAAGTTCATCGATATGTGGATAGATTGAATACATATCCTGTCAGAGACTGTACCATTGCTTCATTGAACAAAGACATGGATATAGCAAGAATGCAAGCTTTTGCAAAGAAATTGAAGGATCAAAGGCAAAGGAGAAGGACACAAGAGTTAGAAAGGGTACAGTCTAAGAGGGCCAGATCTTCAGGGCTTTTTACACCTTTCCAAGGTGAGCTTAGGTCTCAATTTTCTAATATACTTCCTAGGTCATCATACTCCTACTATGCAACCAGTGCTCCACCACAACTTCAGGGGTCTAGGAGAATCAGTTTGGTCCATGAAGTGAAGGGCAAGGTGCCAGAACAATGGGATATTCAGCAGGACAGCAAGTGACTCCTAGGAAACCTTGTAACCAGTGTGGAAGGAGTCATCCAGGTATATGTCATCCTGGGACAAATGTTTGTTGTTGGTGTGGTGCACCAGGGCACATGATACAGTATTGCCCGAGGAGCCGTATAGGTGATATAACACAATCTACTAGGTCAGCTATTGTATCATCATCATCAGTTCCTTCATTAAGTAGGGGTCAATAAGTACCTATGGGTCGTTGTAGATGTGTTAGAGGAGCAGCTAGCTCTAGCGGAGTCCAGAATCGCACCTATGCTCTAGGGAGTCAGTAAAATTTGGAAGCTTCATCCGATATGGTCACAGGTACATTGTCCATCTTTTACATAATGTATGTGCATTAATTGGCCCTAGTTCTACACTATCATACATTACCCCACTAGTTGTTGGGAAGCTTAAGAGAACACCCAAATTATTGAACACACCATTTGAAGTGTCTACACCAACTGGTGAATCTATTATGGCTAGAAGGGTTTATTATGACTGTGTAGTAACTGTTT
>JAOTQR010079263.1:0-10672 GCA_025774065.1 Solanum ossicruentum
ATGTTCACATGTTTTGTAATTGGGCCATGTATATACACGTACTGTTCAGCATATATGTCTAGAGGTCTGTGGATACTTGTGGGTAGTGGGTATATGAGAGATACTTGAGTACATGGTTTATTGTATGATCTTTGCACTTGATCAGGAGGCGAAACCGCATCATTTTATATATGATGTGATTATTAGGCGGCAGGACCGCAATGAAGACCTTGTCGGCCCGCACCTATGTATATGTGTAAAGAAACATGTACTTGTATTGTCGGTTGGGTTGTTGCTGGATTTTATTTGCAGGTGAAGTTAGTTAATAAAACATAGGAAACTCTGCCAAAATTTTGGTAGATTTCGTAGCGGTTATGTTGGCCTTCGGAGTTAATGTTTGTCTGGGTGCCCAATCGACGCTAGTCACGGCCCCCGGGTTGGGTCGTGACAATTGGACAGTCTCTCTTTCCGGCAAAACCCTTTCTTCTTCTTCTTTCTTTCTTTATTTTATTTTTTAGCAAGTTCCAGTGGCTTTTGCTGATCTTCATTCCGGCGAGCATCAGATCTGTCAGCCTTCCAATCACATTCTCTAACGCGTCTTCCAATTCAAAGTATAATCAGTTTTTGGCTCGAGTTTTATGGTAGGCAATAGGTTACGGTGAGATCTTCTCTGATTCCAGGTGATATCCCCTAAACTCTTCTCTGTTTACTACTTTCTTGACTACAATATTGACAATACTGTTGATTATTTCTCAACTCTTAACTGATTCTTGACTACTTACTGATCTAGTTGTTTGAGTTTATTGTTGATTATTGAATATTGTGTATTTTTGTATATATATTACTGATATTTCTTGTTATTACATATTGCTTGAACATTCTTACATACATATTCTTACATCTTGTTGTAGCATAGTGGGATTACTATTGATTATCGAATATTGTGCCATTTATTGGTTTTGCATAGTGTGATTAGTAGTACACAATATAGTATGATTACTTGTTTGTTGGGTTGTTTGGTTTTTCCTAGATTGTATCTTCCTTAGCTTGGTAGTTTAGTATTCCTTTATTTCTTAACTTTAGTGGCATCACGATCTTATGGTAGACTAGGGTCATGTCGTCGATTGGGGTTGGGATTGGGGTCGGTAGTTAGGGGTAGGGGTAGTGAGAGGGTCACGAGCTTATTGAAGTTAAGGATAGCATCTTGGATTATAGGATCAGTTACAGGGAAATCCATAGAGCTAGTAAAATGTCTTAAGAGAAGACATTAATATAACGTGTGTTCAGGAGAGCAAATGTGTAGGTACCAAAGCTCGGGACATGGATGGGTTTAAGTTGTGGTACTCGGGGCGTTGTAGTGATAGAAATGTAGTAACAATCCTAGTAGACGAGGACCTTAGAGAATATGTGGTTGAGGTTAGGAGGGTTAATAATAGGATGATGTTTATCAAATGCGTGGTTGGTAGGCATGTAGTGACCATTGTTAGTGCTTATGTACCCTAAGTAGGCCTAGATGCGGAAGTCATAAGGCTCTAAAAGATTTGGATGAAGTTGTGTGAGGCATACCAGAGACAAAAAAATCTTCATTAGGGATGAATTTAATGGGCATATCGGGACTACCACTAGCGGGTTTGAAGATGTCCATGGAGGCATTGGTTTTGGGGAGAGAAATGGAGGTAGGACATCCCTCTTGGATTTTGCCAAAGCCTTTGAGTTAGTTATTGCTAATTCATGTTTCATGAAGACAGAAAACCATTTGATTACCTCCATAGTACAGTAGCTAAGACTCAAATATATTACTTACTTATTCGAAAGGGAGATAGAAGCCTATGTAAGAATTGCAAGGTTATTCTAAGTGAAAATATTTCCACTCAACATAGGCTTCTTGTTATGGATTTAAAGATTAAGCGATAAAGGAAGAAGAAGGTTATTTATGCCCGACCGAGGATTAGATGGGGAGGTCTTACTCGTGCCCTCTATCACGAGATGGAAGAAAAGGTGAGAAACTAGAGGCTTAGAGTAGTGGCTGAAATGTGAATAATATGTAGGACACTACTGCTGGTTGCATTAGAAAGGTAGCTACCGAGGTACTAAGTGTTTCGAGAGGGACCTTTGGGGGACATCGAGGCGATTGGTGGTGGAATGATGAAGTTTAGGTCAAAGTGAAAGATACGATGGTTGGTTACACGAAGTGGTTGGACTTTAGGGATAAAGATGAAAAGCGAAGACTTAAGGAGAACTATAAGACAGCTAAGTCAGAAGCGAAGATGGCGGTGATGAGTGCTAAGACAACAGTGTTTGAGTGCCTGTATGAGGTTTTAAGTGATAAAAGCAGGGATAAGAGATTGTATAGGCTTGGTAAGGGGAGAGAGAGAGAGAGAGAGAGAGAGAGAGAGGAAAGCTCGCAACTTTGACCAAATGAAGTGTATCAAAGATGAGGAGGGTGAGGTGTTGGTGGATGACACTTCCATTAGACTAAGGTGGCAAGCATATTTTCACAAACTCTTAATTGAAAAAGGAGATACAGATATTGAGTAGGGTAAGTTTTCACACTCTGAAAGTTATCATGATTTTGGCTATTGCAGGCGGCTTAGAGTTGAGGAGGTTAGAAGGGCTATTAGTAGGATAAAGAGAGGGAGGGCGATCGGGCCCGATGAGATTCCGGTAGATTATTGGAAGAACATGGTCAAGGATGGCATAAAGTGGTGACTATACTATTCAATGCTATTATGAAGTTTGCCAAGATGTCTGATGAATGGAGGAGTAGAACGAGGGTTCCATTATACAAGAATAAAAGGTATATTCAAAATTAGAACAATTATAGGGGTATCAAGTTGTTAAGTCACACTATGAGGGTCTGGGAGAGAGTGGTGGAGATAAGAGTGAGAAAAGAGTGTTTATTTTAGAGAATCAATTTGGATTCATGCTGGGGCAGTCGACTACTAAAGCAATTCATCTTGTATGAAGATTAGTGGAGAAATATAGAGAAAGAATGAAGGACCTTCATATGGTGTTCATTGATCTCGAGAAAGCCTATGACAAAGTCCCTAGGGATATCTTATGGAGGTGTATAAAGGTGAAAGGTGTCCCGATGGCGTATATCAGGGTGATAAAGGACATGTGCGAAGGAGCCACAACTCGGGTAAGAATGGTGGGAGGAGACTCAGATTATTTTCTTGGTTAGATAGGACTCTATCAAGGATCTGTGTTGAGCCCTTTCCTCTTTGCCTCGATGATAAATGAGCTAATGCTATCTATCCAGGAGGAGGTTTCATGGTGTGTGTTATTTGCAGATGATATAGTATTGATTAATGAGACTCGGACTAAAGTGAATGATAGGTTAGAGGCTTGGAGGCACATGTTGGATCCAAAGGATTCAAACTGAGCAGGACCAAAACAGAATATTTGGAGTGCAAATTCAGTGTTGTGAGGGATGAAGTAGACATTGATGTGAGGCTTGCCACTTAACGTATCCTCAAGAAGGAACACTTTAAGTATATAGGGTCCATCATCCAGAGCAGTGGCAATATCAATGATGATGTCACACATCGTATTCTGTCAGCATGGACTAAATGGAGGCTGGCCTCTAGAGTATTGTGTGACTAGAAGAAACCACCTAAACTCAAAGGTAAGTTTTACACAATGGTGATTAGACTATCTTTGTTGTATGGGGTGGTGTTAGCTAATAAAAAAGGTACATGTTCAGAAGAGCATGTTGCAGAGATGAGGATTTTGAGATGGATATATGGTCACACTAGGTGTGATAAGATTAGGAATGAGACCATTCGGGAGAAGCTTAAGGTGGCTCTTATGGCTGATAAGATGAGGGAAGCGAGACTGCGTTGGTTTGGACATGTGCAGAGAAGGAGTACCGATGCTCATGTTAGAAGTGTGAGAGGTTGGTTTTGGGATTTACACGGAGGGGTAGAGGTAGATTGAAGAAGTATTGCGGGAGGTGATCAGACAAGATATGGAGAAACTTGATCTCATTGAAGACAGGACCTTAGATAGAAAAGAGTGGAGGTTGCGAATTAGAGTACCAGGCTAATTTTTTTTGTAGGATTAGGTGGAAGTCTGACCTTTTAGTGCAGTTGGGTAGTAGGAATAGTCGTGTTTTTTTATGTGTTCTCATTATCTTTCATATATGTGTTAGCCTTCTCGTATTTACATACTATTATGTGCTTTTCATTATTAGTCATTCTTTCTATTTCCTTTCCTTTCCTTTTTATCATATCTAGTTTTTTTTCTTCTTATGGGTTTTGAGATGAGGATTCCTAGGAAATAGCCTCTCTACTTCTATAAGGTAGTGGTAAGGTCTGCGTACATTCTATCCTCCCTAGACCCAACTTATGGGATTTCACTGCGTATGTTGTTGTTGTTATTAGCGGGCGTGTAGAGCTAGTGTAAAACCATGCAATTTAGGGATGAATCATGAAAGAAACCCATTGTAAAACCACCCATCAATACTTGGTAACACCCTCAAGAAGTATATATCAAAGCCCTTCATCAAATCTAACAATAGGTCATAGATTCATAGCTCAAAACATGGTAAAATAGTCACAATTTTAGGAAACCCCAGCATAGTTCATAGTCTAATTCTTAATAAGTAAGACTCATAAGTAAATCAGCTTGAAATCATGCTATTTAAGTAAAAAAGGAACCTTGGGCATCATGGGTGAATTGAACCCATGAATGAAACCCACATACCTTGACTTTGGAGAATTCCTTGGTCAAGATTGAAATAGAGACTTGAAGCTTGAATGAGAACCTTAAGATACAGATGAGTTTTGGGACTTGAAATTTGGAGCAAAATATTAGTCTAAGTGTTTGAGTGAGTATTGGGGAATATTTTGTATGATATGTGGGTGCAATATGGCGAAACATAGGTATTTTCATGAATGGAAACACTTAGGCCCAAGACACAAAAGTTTTGTACCGAACTAAAAATAACTGGGCATTAATAACACTAGTCTTTGGCGCAACGTGGCCTCATTTTGGATATGGAAAATTAAGAAAAATGAAATTGCTATTCGTTTGATCTAAAATCAGGGTTAGACCCATTTCCCACTCAATTTGTCCCCCGATAAAGAATATGAAGTAGGATTTTCGATATCACACATAAATTTTGAGATATATGGAAATTACAATTCTTGATACTTCCGAGGCACATTTTTGGGAAATTTTTGGGGTCATTTCAGATACAGTACTAAAATCATATTATTTTAAATTTACACAACAAAGGACACAACTCAAAAACAAAAAAAAAAACAAAAAAAAGGAGTGTTCCCTATAAAAAGAATTCTCTATTAAAACTTGAATTTACAATCTTTAATTTTTTTAAAAAAGAAAATCTTGCATCACATTGTTTGTTGGCTTCATTAAAATCTTTACACAACAAAGGGAGCACAAATTACTCATGGGTTAGTTCAAGACCTAGTTGTAGAAAAAATAAAAATAAAAAATAGAAATTAGAAAGGACAACCTCAAGTTTACAAGAGACAAATGAATATCCTTGTTGTTAGACGAACATAGGTTTCAATTTCTCAAAAATATAATCTTATCTAAAAAATAATTTTATTATTAATAATAAAAAGCACAACAGGAAAATTTGTTCTCAGTAGAGAATATGGTTGCACATCTTTGTGGAGACACTAAAATAAATAAATAAATAATTTTTTTAAAAATATTAACTATGCGGTTACGCAACATGACTAAATGAGTTTAATAATTGTTCTTTCATCCAAAATAAAATTTCCCTATAGAAAATTATTGAGATGTAGAGAAGGCAATCATGCCTCTAACATCTAGATGAAGAATACGGTGACGCATCTAAGTTGAAACTCATAGAATCAATAATTTTATATAAAAACGGAACAAATTAAGGTTTATAGACACAATTTATCCCAAAAAATAAATAAGACAAGTATAGATTGATAAAAGCGATCGTGCTAGAATCAGGGGACTTGAGGGTTGCCTAACACCTTCCCCTCGTTCAGCGGAATTCCTTATCCGATTTTTATATTCGCAGAAAAATAATAAAAGAGTCAACTTCCTTCTGATTAGGAATTTGAATAAGGTGACATGGACACCAAAACTCAACTCCAAGTGGCGACTCTGAATTAACAAATATAATCCCTTTTCAAAACGTCATTTTAATTGCAAAAACTCTATTTTCAAAAATGCCACGAGGTTAAAAATATGGGTGTGACAATAGTAGCCTCCACGAATAATGCAAAGGCTCACCTTAGCAACAGAATCCACAAGAATGAATAGGTCAACCGCAAATCTCACCCTCTACAACAGTATCTGTATTGACATGCAAGTAAGGAGTGAGCTACAAATAAGTATAAAACCAGTAAGCTCCTCGACTCGCTATTTTAATACCCTTGCAACAAGAGTTATAAAATATATTTGCACCACGGATATACATCAATAATATTCACAAGAATATACTACATAATAAGCTTAATAAGTTCAAACAAATGTTCGAAAAGGTCACTACATGTCACAATTTAATCTACACTGAAAACTTGTCATCAATGGCAGTGAAGGAGATCAACCTATCACCCCAACAAATCCATGAAAGCATGTATAAAGCTCTAAATGTATACTTCGACAACGTGTATAAAGCACCTAACATATTACGGCAACATGGGTATGCCCCTAACATTTTACGACAACTAAGTATGCCCGTCGTAACCACATCACAGTAATAAGAAACGGTATCTAGCATCGCACCACATATATCTATATTCTTCTCAAAATAGCATATCTAGGGATGATTAAAGAACATCAAATTTATTAAGCACATGCATGTCCCAACACATACACTAGACAGAAAAATATATTTTTGTGCACATGTAGGACACCCACCAAAACAGCCCCCACTTGCCTCAATATATGGAAAATGTTGATTATCGATATCCATTATGTTGGTCAAACTCAAGTCTCCATATCCTTAACCTTCAAGTTAGAGTTAAACCTTATTACCATATACCTTAGACTATAAATTAAAAGTAAAGGTAAATTTAATATCATTGTTAAAACTTAATTGGTGAAAATTCTAATAAATATAATTTCAACTGAAAAGAGTACACAACAACAAGAAAATACTTGCACATGATCACCAAAAATAATTGTACAAAGATCAAGTTGATTCTATGTATGAATTTCCCTGAATAACGTTGATAGGCCGTGTGTTTTCTTCCAAAAGAAACGGATGAAAATCTGCCCTAATTTTTTTCCTTTTTTCTGCTGCAGCGATAGATTGAAGATAAAAAGGGATCTGGTCCCTTCTCTTTTTATTATTATTATTATTTTTTTTTATTATTATTATTATTTATTTTATTTTATTTTATTTTATTTTATTATTTTTTAAATTCTTTTAGTAAAAATTATTAGTGGTTAAAATGATCAATTAACCCTTTATTAAAATAAGGGTTATTACATTGTCCCCAACTTAAAATAACGTTTGTGCTCCAATGAATATTAAAACATACTTGAAGTGTTAACCAAGTGAGGATGTTTCTCTTGTATGTCTGCATCGGTCTCCTAAGCAGCCTCTTTGGTTGGATAAATGCCATAACACTTTTACCGAAACTATCTTCTTCGACCTCAATTATCGCACTTCCTAGCCAGGATAGATATCATACCTTCCTCATATGCTAAATTCTCATCCAGCTCAACATTTTCTAGTTTTATCTTATGGCTATCGTCACGAATATACCGTCGAAGCATGAACACATGAAATACAAGATGTACAGTGGACAATCTTGGAGGTAAAGTAAGTTGGTATTCCACTAATCTAGTTCAATCAAAAATCTCATAAGGACCAGTATAACTAGGACTTAGCTTACCTTTTCGACCAAATCTCATAACTCCTTTCATAGAAGAAACTTTCAAAAAGACATTTTCACCCTTCAAACTATACGTCACAGACTTTCTTATCTAGATAAGTTTCCTGTCTATTTTGTATTGGTCGAAGTCATTCTTGTATCACTGCAATTTTCTCTAATGCCTGCTGAACCAAATTGGACCTAGTAACTGTGCTTCGCCAGGTTCAAACCATCCAATCTGTGAACGACATTTACGACCATATAGGGCCTCATACAATGCCATCTATATACCTGATTGGTAGTTATTATTATAAGCAAACTCTGCTAACAACAACTGATCATCCAAATGTCCATCGAAATCAATCGCGCAAGCTCTAAGCATATCCTCCAAGATCTGAATAACCCGCTTGGACTGTCTGTCACCTTGGGGATGAAAAGTTGTACTTAACTCGCCCTATGATCCCAATAACTTTATATAAAATTCCAAAACTCTACAGTGAATTATGCACCTTGGTCTGATACTATTGAAATAGGCACTCCATGAAGCCGAACTATCTCTTAAAGGTAAACATCTGCTAATTGTTTTGCAATGTAAGTAACTCGATCTGGTATGAAATGTGCATATTTTTCAGCTATCCACAATCACCCTAACTGAGTTGTGCTTCTTGAAATTATTCGGCAGCCCAATAAGAAAGTCCATGATAATCCTTCCCTACTTCCACTCTGGGATAATCAAGTTTTTGCATTACTCCACTAGCTTTTGATGTTCATATTTCACTTGTTTGCTACTCAAGGAACTAGTCACATACTTCAAAATATCATCCTTCATACCTTTTTGCCAATACAAACCATGCAAGTCTTGATATATCTTCGAAGGACCTAGATGGATGGAGTACCGCGAGCTATGAGCCTCTTCCAGTATTAGCCGTTTCTCCTCACCCACTATGGGTATAAACAATATACCATGTCGACACAAAATGCCTTCACCATCAGTTGATATTGACTTCACACCTCCACTCTGCTATCGATCTTGTAATTTAGCTAGTTGGGGATTGTCATATTAGCAATCTTGGCTTCTCCAATTAAGGATGATTGCACCGCCATACCTGTAGGAAACCTTCTAGGCAATGTATGTTAAATTTGAACTCCTTGATTAACTAATATCCCTTGACATAGGTCACTTTTCAACAACAATCCAGGACAAACTGCCCATAGACTTTCTACTCAAAGCATCTGCCACCACATTTTCCCTTCTCAGATGATATAGAATAGTAAGGTCATAGTATTTAAGCAGCTTTAACCACCTTCATTGCCTCAAATTCAGATATTTTTTCTTGATTATGTAATGCAAATTAGTGTGGTCAACATAGATTTCACAAGGCTCGCCATAAAGATAGTGACGCTAAATTTTGAGTGCAAATATAATTGCGGCCAACTCTAAGTAATGTATCAGGTAATTCTTTTCATAAAGATTTAGCTATCAAGAAGCATATGCCACCACTTTACCATTCTTTATTAATACACAACCCAATCTGACTCTAGATGCATCACAATAAATGGTGAAACCACCCTCTACTATGGGTAAGGGAAAAATAGGAGTTGTAGTCAATGTAGTCTTTAATTTCTGGAAACTCTTTTCACATACATCTTACCACTGATAAATCACACCTTGCTAAGTTAAACATGTCAACAGAGCAGCTATCCTTGAAAAACCCTCCCCAAATCATCTGTAGTATCTAGCTAGCCCCAAAAACTATGTATCTTTATAGGAGTGTTATGTCGAGGCTGGTCTCGAACAACTTCTACCTTACTTGGATCAACTTGAATCCCATTTTGTGACACTGTGTGTCCTAAAAAGGAAAATTTTTCCAACAAAAACTCAAATTTTGAAAACTTAGCATAAAGCTTTCATTCACTAAGTGTCTATACTACAACTCTCAAATGATGTTCTTACTCAGTCTCATCTCGAGAATAGACAAAAATATCATCAATGAATGCAATCATAAAATGGTCTAACTATATCTTGAATACTCCATCAATGAGGTCCATAAATGTTGCATGTGCATTAGTCAATCGAAAATGTTAGAACCCATAAGTTAGAACCCGTAAGTCCTTAATTTGTTCAATTTGGTAAAGTTTGGGGCCAAATATAAATTTCTTCTAAAGTGTAGTCTTTAAGATTTAAATTGTTAGTGGGGTCATGTGTTGTGGCTCATTTTTATTGGTTCAAGTGGAAGATTTTTTGTCTATATTTATGTATGCCTCTCTTATACAAGAAGAGAGTTTCCCATACTTAGGAAAAAAAAGAGCAACCAAGAACATATAAGCAACCCCATCGGGTTGCTACAATGACTTAGGGATTTTCATTTTTTTTTATTTTTCGATTATTTGGCGCTTCAAGCTTGGTATATTGGGTCCCCTAAGTGGCGTGGAGGCATTAGTTGGTCAAGAAAGCGCTTGGTTTGATGGCTATGAAGATTTGGTGTCTAGTAAGGGGCTTGAAAGGTATGTTAACTTCTAGCTTCATTTATGTATATTAAAACTTGTGGGTGTGTTAGGGGTGTGTTAAATTGAAGGTAAAACTGTCACGACCCAACCCCGGGGCCATGACTGATGCCAATTAGACACCTAGACCAACGTTCAATCACAAGTCTCATCCGTAAGTATACGACCTCTACTGAAATTTCGGCAGAGTTTCCCCTGTTTTACTGACTATCCGCACCTGCAGCAGCTCCCCGAATACAATGAAAAACACACACACACACATAGATATATATATGTATATATACATATCAACGCGGACCGACAAGGTCTCCGCTGCGGTCCTGCCGCCTAATAAAGTATCAAACATGTACAAT
>JAOTQR010079264.1:0-10671 GCA_025774065.1 Solanum ossicruentum
GTATTTTTGGAATAAGGAGGAATGTGATGAATTATGGTTGTATAAGATGATAAGGGACATAACTTGGGTCAAAATGACGTAGCTTGGACTTTAAAAAAGAGGAAAGGTCAAATTTTTGCCTATTAAAATCTTATACGGACAGGTCTACGAGACCCCGTCTACGAGTCATAGAATATTCTATGGGTTGTAGATGGGTTTCATATGATGACCCTTTTTCTACACTTTAGAGACTCCCTTTTCTCTTATTTCCATTCAATGAGACCGTCTACGACTTGTAGAGGACTTTATGGGTCATCTGATAAGTCATAGATTGAACTTCAGAAAGATCCCAAGTTTCAACAAGTCTGCTAGGTTCTATGAACTCACTTTACGCATCGTACTCCATCTTACGGGTCATAAACCTCTTTGTAAACATCAATGGTTTCAAATTTCCAAGCTTATTTCGTGCATCTCTCCTACCCCCATAAGTGGGGTCTTACATTATCTTCCTCTTAGGAATATTTATCCCCGAATGTGCTAAGGAAAGCTCTAAGGAATAGATTCATGCACCATATGCCAATGCACCATATAGAAAATGCAATACAGGCACCATGTAAAATCCTTAAACCATGTTTCAAATAACACTTATAATGCAACCTCAAATTCATATAAATATGTAAGAGTGTCATGAAAATGGCATGCAAGGAGAGGAGATTCTAAGTTGGGTGAATTGTATTACATCAAGCTTGATTGGAGTGGGAAAGATAGGGATACCAATTCTTCATACCGGCTTCGGCTTCCCATGTGGCATTTTCAACTTGTTGGTTCCTCTAAAGGACTTTGACAGATGCCACATCTTTGTTTCTCAACCACTTCACTTTTCTATCATGTATTTCCATCGGGACTTCCTCATAGGTCAGGTTATCTTCCACAACACTCAACATCCAATGGCACTGTAGAACTTAGGTCACCTACACACTTCCCCAACATGGACACATGGAAGAGCAGATGAACCATTATACTTATCTTCGTGGGAACTCTAATTTGTAGGAAACTTTACCAATTTACTTCAAAATTCTATGAGGCCCTATAAATCTTGGGCTCAACCTTCCCTTCTTGCCAAATCAGACCACACCATTAATGGATGAGAAATTCAAATACACCCAATCATCAATACCAAACTCAAGATCTCTCCTGCTTGTGTTGGAGTAGGACTTTTTGTAAGGACACAGACATTGTATAACCTCGTTGGAGCTTGAAATTTTGGTTTTAGAACATTTTGGACCAAGGTGAGGCTCCATAGGAGCCCCCATGGTCCATGAGAGGTCACACAACCCGTGTGGAGCCTTCATGAGTGTTAGCCCTTAGAAGTGGAGTTATAAGCTAAGGAACACCACACTTCGACCCCTCACGATCTGTGGGACACTTCACGGATCGTGTGGTGGCCTTGGCTTAAAATCCCATAATTTTGGGACCAAATGTAGTGGCACGGCTAGGTACAGAACCCTTGTGAAGTAGTACAGACCTTGTGTCCACCCATATGAGATCCGAAGTGAAATATTTTTTAAGTATTGGATCACCGTCTCGAAACCTTGTGTGATGAATTTTCTAAGTGAGGTGGTATGGATGAGTACACGATCCATATAGCTTTGTATGACCGTGAAACCAACCGTTGCATACTTATGTCAAATTTTTCTAATTCCAATCTAAGCTCACTTTCAATCCCTCAATTCAAGATTATTTATGTTGTTTAAGGCCATCATGGATCTTCTACATTAAGCCAAGTTCAAAGGAATTCCATTAGCTAAACTTTTCACAAGAATTAATGGAATAGTCAACTTTAAATGGTCATATCTCTTATCCCAAAAAGAACTAGGTAGCCCATGACATATCAAATTGAAAATCTTTGAATTAGCTTTCCAGCGAATCAAATTTCACCTCATTTTGAGTTTGGATCAAGAAGTTATGGCCATTTTCGTAAATCCCATCTGTGCAGTGTTTTCAGAAAATTAACTATGTGAGGCATTATGGGAGGGTTTCATGGTTTGTGAAACCCTGTATGGACCGTGAGACCTCCTCAGGGGACCCTTGGCAAGACATGTTATTTTTCCTTATTAATGGTTTTTTTTGGTAATTGTGGCTTCTCCTAAAGCACTTTTATAACTTCCTATATTATCTTAAGACCTGCAAATGACCTAAACTCTATTCCTCTCATTCAAATTCATTCCTCACATTTAAAATTCTCTCAACTTTCTCTTAAGAACGCTTTCAAAGGGTCTTGTGAAGACAAAGCTTGGGAATCAAGAGAAAACCCATTTCTTCATCAAATTTGTTCTTGAATCTTCTTTAATAGCTAAGGTATGTGTGTTTGATTCTTTTCCCCTTTCAACCAAGAAGATCCAAACTCTTTTCAATTGATTTTTATGAATTTTAGCTTACTTTAAATATGAGTTTTTAATATTGTGGAATAATAAATTCAATTGAAGTATGGACTATGCTTTATTATTGATTTTCAATTGATTTACATCCTAATATATTGAATTACATGACTATTTGAATATTTGAGTATGTATTGTCCCTTTATAGTTTGATTGGAGCATGGGTAATCAAAATTGTCATTTGAATGGGAATTGTACTTATGGATTTTACTTGAATTTTATATTGAAATGTTGATTTAAGATTTAATCTATATTGTCCATTGCTATTCACATATCATTCATAGTATATGCATTCATGAGCATTGGATTTTATGATACTACCGATGGGTTAAGCTCCCATATGTTTTATGAAAATAAATTCGGTGAGTTAACTTCACATATATGGTTATGAAAAGAATGTGATCACATAAATGTCTACTGTTATTAGCTCTTTGAGCATATTGGGTTTTTACACCATATTGTTATTGTGAAGGAGCTATTCCTATACAGGAAAAGTATGGATTGAAATATGATTTGGCTTTCGAGCCCAAGTGTAAACTATTATGAAGAATGGTTGGCTTTTAAGACTAAGTATGCATTGAAATTATATGAAATAATTTATGCCTATTTTTAAAGCATGTATATGTATAAGTATTTCTTTTGGGATGATGACTTAGCATCACTGGATTGGGGGCATCAGGGCTATTCCCAAGGTCCTCTCCATTTCCTTGAACTATTTGTCATCATAGGTATATGATAGCCATTGCCGAAATGACCAGGTCCTAAGGAATGGTTACACATTGATATGATATGATATGATATTGGAATTCCTTTTGAAATGATCGGGTCGTAAGGAATGTGTCTATCACACCAAAATGATTGGATCGTAAGGTGCGATGTAGATTACCCTTAGTAAGTAATCTTCTCTTACCGATGGGAGGTCTACATCGAGTGAATTCATGTAATAGCTCGCATGAGTTTGAGCTGTTGGGTATGGTTACATCCCCACTATATATGAGCATTATGTCATTTGATGCATTATGGATTTCATGGCATATTGTTAGATTAATTTTCTTTGCTATATATCTCTCTTTCTATAATATGTGCCCTTGTCATCTAACATTGAATGCATGTATAGTAATTCATATATATTGCATGCCCACATATATACATTGCATGCCCACATACTTAGTATATTCAAATGTACTAACGCATACCTTTTGCCTACATGATCAAACCATGTAGGGACCAGAGTTACCTTTATCGACTGTTTGACGACTAAATCAGATCTTGAGATACTTGTTGTGATGAGTTCTATTTTACAAGGATGAACCACCATCTTTCTACCTATGGTGCATTTGTTTATGTTATTTACTTTGAGGGTGAGCTTAAGACATATCTTGTCCCCTATCCTATCTTATGACTAGAGGCATAGTTGGACATCTTGTAGACTCTTGTACAAATATATGTTAAGTGTTGTATTCAGAGATTATGTCTACGGTTATGGCTATATATTAGATATGTTTATTATAAATTGTTTATGAGTATTATGATATGGATTTATGTTGTGGAAATATGTAAGATCCTAAGTCCTGAATTGCCCCCATAGAGTAAGTTATACTTACCCGCCCCTTAGCCTTTATGTTCTATGTGTTATGCAAGTCCATGTTAATCCCTACCCCTACAAAATCCCCATAGCACGAGTGACTACTTTTTCATCCCTAGAACTATGTGTTTACGATTTTCATATGCTTCCTGTAACGCCCTACATATTACAATGCTAGTACTATGCAAATAAGACATGATATGGTTTGGTCAAATTAGCACCAATATTTTTTAAAAAGTGCTTAAGTCTCTAATTAAAGGGCGACATGTATGTCTAACACTGACAGGGTCGAATGTAAATAAGTTTTAAGTCAAATTGAGGAAATTACTACCCAAAATGAAGTGCGAGAAGTGAGGTGCTTGTAGGACTTAGGGAGCTAGCAAGAGAGTCACTTACTTTCTTAGCTTAAAATTGCTAGCTATAAGGAGACGAGGCCTGGCGTCGAATTTGTCCAAGTTCGATAATGAATAAAGTCTATATTAAGGGTGTAACTTTAGCTCATGTTTTGGCATCATAAATGAACTACATTTTCATTTTGGGAAGCGTAGAAAATGGTACCAAGCCAATCCCAATTCATTTGAAAATTTGGCCTAAAGTAACTAAAGGAAAAGGAGAAGAATAGGCAGCAAAAGGCCCATTACGTTGGAGACCCATTTAGGCCCAAGTGTAAGGGATAAGATGTTGCATCACAAGGTGCTTAACAGGTGTTGATGTGTGGCTAAAAGTTCTAAAGTAAGTTGTCCAAGAGGTCTTTTAAAAATGGGGATAAAGACAGCCCCTAAAGCCATCTCAACTTGGAAAAAAAAATCAGTTTTTCTTGGTTGTTTCTTGCTCTCTTTCAAAGGTTGAAAAACAGGTCTAACGACCTTACAACGGTTCCTAAAGAAGCTATAAATCTTGAGCTTACAGATAAGTAAATCTACTTATGCCCTTAATATGGTTTGTCTATAGAAACTAGAGAAATAATTTAATTGTACATGTGCTGAAAATTCTGGACAGCATGTATCCTAAGGATTGTTGTACACTTTCCTTGTTAATTAAGGGGTTTTTCTCTTCTTGGTTGGCTTTATTATGAAGTAATACTTATGTCTTTAACAAAGGTTGGGTTTGTAGTAATGTAACCAAGATGTTTCATCACTGTTACAGTCTGCAAAGATGGCTTATCGTAGGATTAATTGTGCTCTTAAAAGAAACTTGTGGGCTGATAATTGGAGATTGTTTTTTCACGACCTTCACATAATTTGGGAATATTTTTGGACTATTGTAAGAATGGTTTTATGTGAAAATTTTGGATACTACTTGGGGTAAAGTTGAAACAGGTTTGGCAGTGTTGACGTCGAAATGCGGCGAGAGTACGAATGTGATGCTGCCTATTTGTGTGTTGTGCAGGATTGTTATGTCATGTACCCTATGGACTTTTGTACGACTGTTACGAGTGTGATATAAGATGTATATAACATGTATATAATAATGGTTGTTAGAAAATATTATTATAAGTGAAAAGGTTGAAGAAATGCCTTCGCGTCGCTTATTAAAAGTTTGTTACCCGGGTGTTAGTTTATATGATTTTGGGCTGCCAAGAAGTATTTCTTTACTGCTAATACTAGTATTATTGCCTAATATACTATAGATAAATATTTGAGGGAAAATGTAGACACTCCAAGGTAGTAATGAGGTCATACAATGAGGTATGTAAGGCTACTTGATTTCGTATTGTTTGGCATGAAACATAGATCCTTCCTTGGCACATAAAGGTGCTTACCAACTCCGACACAGCTATTAACTGTGACTACACCCTTTCACATGTTCATATGCTCCCATACATAGTCACCTTCAAATCTGCATACATACATGGATACCAAGTTACATGGGTTCTTTTTGCCAAAGAAAGTTCACGAGTTATTTCATCTCATACACATTTCATTATTTATGTAACGTACTCTTTTCATTATCAGATTGTCTTGTATGATTATCTACATATCATATGTTACATCTATAGTCCTACAGCTCCAATATTATGACCACCAAAAGAATCATCTCCAAAGTAATTGAAAGATACATTATATTGTTTATTGATGGGTGGTAGCCCGAGGGGTGGAAGAATCACCTAGCCAGGGACGATCCTAGCCCGGGTAGTAGCTTGAGGGGTTAAGTAAGAATCTAGCCAAGGACGATCCCAATACAATTTTACCACTGATCAGCTGGTCAGTTGTATTACATGCTATGCATAGATTATATAGTAAAGGTAAAGTAATATAAAGAACATAAAGTACATGATTCCATAGTATAACTAAAAGTGGTCTCTTATCCTGCACCAGCACATAGTTTCACTTGAGTTGTTACTTCATATATAGTATTTTTTGCCTTACATATTCAGTACATTATCTTGTACTTAAGTCCCTTACAGGAGGCCTACATTTCATACTGCAGGTACAGGTGCTAGTAGATCTCCCCAGTAGAGTACAGGATATCCAGCTGCTGTTACCAAGCTCTAGGTTGCTTCGGAGCTTTGTATGTGTCTGAAGCTCATATGTTTGTATTGTACAGTTAGTCGAGGCGGGGCCTGTCCGAACCTTTATTAGATACTTTCTCTTATCTAGAGGCTTTGTACACTATGTGAATTAAAGTGTGGCCATGTCTCGTACCTTAGACACCATGGCCCCAAAGGCCTAGTCGTATGCATTTCCTTTTGGCTTATCTGGCAAAAAGGCATGTGGAATGTAGAAACCCATTATAATATGTATAGAAAGCGCATAGATATAGGTTGGTTCTCCCGGGCCTTATTGGCAACGGGTGCCAGTCCACCTTAATGGAACTTGGTGCGTTACAGAAGTGGTATCAAAGCAGGTCATCTTAGGGAGTCTACAAAGTTGTGTCAATGTAGAGTCATCTTTATCGATGTATTGTGCACCGCATTTATAAGCAGAAGGCTACGTGGCATTTAGGAGTTGTTACTTTCGTTTTATTCTTTAGATCATACCATAGAGTTAAGTGTAATAGGTGGATTGTGTCTAACCCCTAAATTATTTTGTATAATGAGCAAGTATGCCAGAAATCAGGAAGAACAAAGGTAAAGGGAAGGCAGTAGAAGTGGTGGTTGGTACACCCAGTCATGTGAGACAATGAAATGAGGTTCAAGATGAGTCTCTGTCACAGGCATCTCTAACCTCTCTAGCTCCGAACGAACCCGGAAGTAGTGAAATTGCTCAGAGCCACCTATCAATGCTACAGTGCAGGACCTAAGAAATGTAGTCCAACTATTTACTCGTATAGTTACTAGCCAAGGCCAAAGACAGGAAGGTCCAATTATAGGTACAGCTAGTGCAAATAGGACTGCTGGCACGAGGATACGTGACTTCCTTAATTTGGACCCTCCAGCCTTCACTGGGTTTGATACTAATGAAGATCCCCGAGACTTTATTGATCAGATTCAGCGCACTTTAGATGTTATGCATCTGAGTGGTATAGAAGCTGTCGAGTTAGCAACATGTAGGATGAAGGGTGTGGCTATATTGTGGTATGAAGCTTGGAAGCAATCCAAAGATATAGATGCTCCCACAACCACTTGGAAGGAGTTCAAAGAGGCATTTCTTGACTATTACTTGCCATTAGAGATCCGAGAGGCCTGTGCAGATCAGTTCTTGGACCTTCACCAAGGGAATATGAGCGTGAGAGAGTATAGCCTCCAATTTAATTCTCTGTCCAGGTATGCTCCTAATGTAGTTGCTACTATGGCAGATAGAGTTCATCAATATGTGGATAGAATGGATACATATTTGTTCAGAGATTGTACCATTGCTTCATTGAATAAAGACATGGATATAGCGAGAATGCAAGCTTTTGCACAAAAATTGGAGGATCAGAGGCAAAGGAGGACACAAGAGTTAGAAAGGGCGCAGTCCAAGAGGGCCAAATCTTCAGGGCAGTTTACACCGTCCCAAGATGACCTTAGGCCTTGATTTTCTAATAGACCGCCTAGGCCATCATCCTCCTATTCTGCAACCAGTGCTCCACCACAACTTCAAGGGTCTAGAAGTAATCAGTTTGGTCAACGAGGTGAGGGACAAGGTACACGGACAACAGGAGGTTTGACAGGTCAGCCAACAACTCTTAGATAGTCTTGTAAACAGTGTGGAAGAAGTTATCTAGGTATATTTTGTGTTGGGATAGATATTTGTTATTGGTGTGGTGCACCAGGGCATATGACGAGAGATTGCCCAAGGAGGCGTATGGGTGATATAGCACAATCAACTGGATCAGTTATTGAATCATCATTGTCAATTCCTCCATGAGGTAGGGTTCAACAAGCACCTATGGGTCATGGTAGAGGTGTTAGAGGGGCAGCTAGCTCTGGCGGAGTTCAGAATCGCACTTATGCTCTGGGGAGTCGGCAAAATTTAGAAGCTTCACCTGATATGGTCACAGGTATATTGTCCATCTTTTCATATAACCTATATGCATTAATTGACCCTGCTTCTACACTATCATACATTACTCCATTAGTTGCTAGGAAGCTTAAGAGAACACCCAAAATACTGAACAAACCATTTGAAGTGTTCACACCAACCGGTGAATCTATTATGGCTAGAAGGGCTTATTATGATTGTGTAGTAACTGTTTGTGACCGTGACACATTGGTTGACCTTATTGAGCTAGAAATGGTGGAATTCGATTTTATAATAGGTATGGATTGGTTAGCTTCTTGCTATGCCACCGTAGATTGCCGAACCTAAGAGAGTGTACTTCCACTTTTCAAATGAGGCAGTTCTTCAATGAGAAGGCAATGTTGAGGCACCAAAGGGGAAGTTTATCTCTTATTTTAAGGCCAGAAAGATAATATCAAAGGGTTATATATGTCATTTAGTTAGAATAAGGCATATGGAGGGAGAATTGTCAACTCTTCAATCAGTTCCAGTAGTGAATGAATTTGTTGATTTATTCCCTGAAGAACTTCCAGGCTTACCTCCTGAAAGAGAAATAGATTTTGGTATTGACTTACTTCTAAGAACTCAACCAATTTCTGTCCCTCCATATAGAATGTCCCTAGCTGAATTGCGGGAATCAAAAGAGCAATTAAAAGACTTATTGGAGAAGGGTTTTATAAGACCTAGTGTGTCCCCCTAGGGTGCACCAGTGTTATTTGTACGCAAAAGAGATAGCACCTTGAGAATGTATATCAACTATCGACAATTGAATAGGGTGACAATTAGGAATAAATACCCCCTCCCAGGATTGATGACTTATTTGATCAGTTACAGGGTGCCAAATGCTTTTCAAAAATTGATTTGAGATCGGGGTATCACCAAATGAGGATGAAGGAGGAAGATATACCCAAGACTGCTTTTAGAACACGCTATGGTCACTTTGAATTTCTTGTTATGTCATTTGGGCTAATGAATGCACCAGTAGTTTTTATGGATCTGATAAATAGGGTATTCAAGCCATTCTTAGATGTGTTTGTGATAGTGTCTATAGATGATATTTTGGTATATTCAAGATCAGAAGAGGACCAAATAAATAACTTATGACAAGTGTTACAGGTTCTTCGTGATTGACAGTTGTATGCAAAGTTTTATAAATGTGATTTTTGGCTAAAATTAGTGGCATTCTTGGGTCATATTGTATCTGAGGAGGGAATAAGGGTTGATTCACAAAAGATAGAGGCTGTGAAAGATTGGCCAAGACCAATGACACCTACGGAAGTTTGAAGCTTCCTAGGTTTGGCAGGTTATTACAGGAGATTTGTTGAAGGTTTTTCTTCTATTTATGCACATCTAACAAAGTTTACACATAAGGCAACCAAGTTCCAATGGAATGATGCAAGTGGAAGAAGCTTCCAGGAACTAAAAAGTAAGCTAACTTCTGCACCTGTGTTAGTACTTCCAGAAGGATCTGAGGAGTATGCAGTGTATTGTGATGCTTCAGGAGTTGGCTTAGGGTGTGTACTGACACAACATGGCAGAGTAATTGCTTATGCAGCTAGACAACTACGACCACATGAGAAAAACTATCCAACACATGATCTTGAGCTAGCAGTGGTTGTGTTTGCTTTGAAAATATGGTACCACCATTTTTATGGGGTTCATGTTGATATATGTACTGATCATAAGAGCCTACAATACATCTTTAAGCAAAAAGACCTAAATTTAAGATAGCGGAGATGCCTAGAGCTAATAAAGAATTACGACGTTGATATACTATACCATCCGGGGAAGGCAAATATGGTAGAAGATGCTCTAAGTCGTAACGCAATTATGAATACTGGTGACCAGGCCATGGTAAGTCAAGGAGTGGCCAAGGATCTACGTCAACTAGCCAGTTTGGGAGTTCGTCTTCTTGAAACTCCAAAGGAAGGGGTTATTGTGCATAATGCAGCTGCGTCTTCATTAATAATGGAGGTGAAAGAAAAATAGTTCAAGGATCCTGTTCTACGATAGCTTAAGGAAAAGGTGAGTTAGGGTATGATAAAGGGCTTTGACCTAACACAAAATGGAGTACTTTACTGCCAAAATAGATTATGCGTGCCTGATATTAATGGGTAAGAAAGAGGATAATGGAAGAAGCCCATCATTCCTAATATTCCATCCATCCGGGATCAACTAAGATGTATCATGACCTGAAGGGAATGTTTTGGTGGGGAGGCATGAAAAAGGACCTTGCAGAATTTGT
>JAOTQR010079265.1:0-10671 GCA_025774065.1 Solanum ossicruentum
TGATGTCTATTTCTTTACCTACATGATGTAACCATGTAGGGATGGATTACGAGGCGACTTTTCCTTTATGTGGCTAGATTCGGATCCCAAGCTTGACACTCTTTCAGTAAGTTCCCATGCTTCTAGAACAAGCCCATTTATGATGTTTTATATATGTTGAAACTTTGTCACTTTTATTTGATGTACATATTGATGGTGAGCTATTATGCTATATTCTAGACCCCGCCAAGATCTAAGATAAGAGGCATGATTTGGATGAAATAGAGTGACGTATGTTCCCAGAGAGAAACCATGACATTCCTACTTTTATGCATTCCACATTGTTATTCGCTTATGAGTGCTTTTTGTACCTTTTGAGTACTTATGATATGAATACGGGCTTGGATAGGATACTTTTGAGCATCATATTCGCTGTATCATGGCTAGGCCTTAGTTCAGGGTCATGACAAAAAGTGGCATCAGAGCTCAAGGTTTGAAAGCATACTAGGGAGTCCAACATACCACATCTTGTAGAGTGTTCTTCATTTATGAGAGGTGTTCCACATCCATGAAAAGGAGTTTACGAGATATTTAGGAAAAGTTAGCTTCATTTGTATTCTATGTTGTACCTTTGAAGCTCCCATATCCTAAAACCTGAACCTTGGTGTTTTCAAAAATGGCTCCATGGCGTGCTTCTTTTCATAGGGGAGGAAATGCTAATGAAGAGCAAGTTCCTCCAGCTCCTCAAGCTCCTCATGTACCTCAAGCGGACTAAGTTTCCACTGATGTGTTTAGAGCCACTATCGCTATGTTATATCAAGTTGTTGCTTCCCCAAAGACTCCTACTCTGGCTTTTGAATAAGAGATTTGCTAGAATGAATCCCCCTAGAGTTTCATGATTCAAAGGTTGATGAGTATCTATAAGAGTTCATTAAGGAGGTGTACAAGATTGTAGAGATCATGGGTTGTCCTCTGAGGAAAAGGCTGAACTAGCGGCTTATCAACCTAAAGGAGTCACTCAAGTTTGGTTCACTCAATGGATGTCCAAAAGGGTTGAAGAAGGGGCAATGGGTTGGGAGATGTTTTCTTCCCGTATGAGCTAATGGATGCCAAAATGATGGAATTCATGAATATGAAGCAAGGTGCTATGAGTGTGATGGTATGCCATAAAGTTTACCATGTTGTCCAAATTTGATCATTCCTTGGGGGACGACTCCAAGGCCCACATAAACAAATTCACTTTGGGAGTGTCTGGCTTAGTAAAGATGGAGAGCAAGGCTGCTATGCTCATTAAAGAAATGCATTCTCTAGACTCATGACATATGCCGAATAAGTTGAGAGTAATAAACTTCAAAAGATGAGGTCAAGGAAGTCCAAGAGCGCTCTGTATGATGGTTTATTTTCTTATTGTAAGTCTGTTGGTGGGTGACTTCATCAAGGGAAAGGGTCTTCAAAAGTTGTTTCTCAAATGTTTAACAAAGAGAAAGGGGGCAATCCTATGGCTCAAGGTGTTATTGTGAAAGGTGTTTCTACTCCTCCTACATGCCCTAAGTGAGACACCCCAAAAATACCATGAATATGTGCTTTGGAAATGCCCATAATCATAATTTTTATATATCTCAAAATTCGTGCGTGATATCAAAATTCCGACTTCATATTCACGATCAGGGGAAAAATTGAGTGGGGAATGGGTATAACCCCGATTTAAGAGTACCCATAACAAAAAATAATTTGCTCTAATTTTTTAGTTTAATGGCCATCCATGCCTTGGCCGCAACATGCCAGGTGTGCGCATTAGTGTTGGAGGGAACTTCGTGTCTGGTCTGCGTCACTCCAATGGCGCAAACCAATTATTATTTTCCTTGGTTTTCATTTAGGCCCAAGGGCCTTAGGGTCATAGCCCCATGTCCCACTTGTATGCGAAAACACCTCTACTTAGTCATTTTTCAACTCTATATCATTCAATACCCTCTCAAAAACCTCTCCAAGACTGAAACAAATATTTAATCCAAGTTCAACCATCTCAAGCTTAATTTCGAATTTCAAGAACTCTATCCAGCCTTCAAGACTCCTTCAAGTCTACATCAAGGAATCCCCTCCCCCCCCAAATTTAGGTATGTGGGTTTCATTCGTTGGTTCCTTTAACCCATGGAGCCCAATCTTCCTATTTTATGAAAATGACATGATTTCAAGATGTATTGCCTATGAGTATCTATTATTATGAAATATGATCATGATTTACGTTGGGGTTTTATCACATATGGTTGATTATGCACGAATATCTATTTTATGCTTATACTATGGATTGATCTTTGTCTATTGAGACTATACATGATTTAAGCTATGAAATCTATGAGCTATTGTGAAGTTTTGATATAATTTACAAGATATCCATAATGGGGTTTTACCATGATGTTAGTGGGTTGATTTACATCACTTCAAGATGCATTGATTTTCCTATTTTGTTCTTGCATTTTGCATAATTTGAACATGTTCTCACACTTAGACTCTGAGAAATTCTATCTCCTAAGACTACATTCAGGCAAGGCTTAGAAGATCCAATCTATGACTTCAAGGGAGATTCCAATTCAAGTCAATTTCATCCTAATTCGTCTAATTATTCAAGATATGTGGGATTGATTCATGATTTCCTTTAAACATGAAGACGCAAAAATCTATTTCTTCAATTTCATGATTTCTATGTATTGATGCAAATAGGTCTTTTAAATTAGTTTTAATTTCTTGAAATTGAGCTATGGGATAAACTTAATTATTGATTTCATGATGGTCTATGTGTTATTACTATTATTTACATAGATTTTTTGAAGAAGCAAATATGCATGTCCCTTTAATTTTTGAATCTATGAATGAGTAAATTCTAGTATGTTTTAATTATTGATTACTTCATCGATTTCATATGATTCCTTCTGATTATGTTTTTTTAACTATGAAATCTAAGTACCCATGCTATCCTTCATTGCTCATGACGTATGCATGCACGAATGGTATTTTCATGACATTCATGATGTGGGTTATGACCTAATTATGAATATGACTTTGATTTCAAAACAAGTGTGGTTATGACAAGATATGTGATCACATAATTTCTTTGATATGGCTTTTAAGCACTTCTTACTGAGGATTTACTAGTATGCACAAGTATGAATGAGCTACTCCTATGCATGTATTCATGAATTGAAATATCATTTGGCTTTTTAGCCTAAGTATGCATAATTATGAAATATGTTCGACTTTTATGACTAAGTGTGCATGAAAATAATTTGAAAGTCTTACGACTCTTTTTCAAGCATGTATATGCATATGTATTCATGTTGGATGATCACCTAACACCAAATAAAATTGGAGATGGGGGCTCAACCTAAGGAGCCCTTAAGTAAAGTCTTTCTACTCACTACTACGTGTCAGTATAGGTTTATATTTATGCCCCTTTAGGGGATGATTGTGAAATCATTCCTAAAAATGCTGAGCTATATGGAAGGTGTCCACCACACTATAAAGATCGAGTCGTAACGTATGGCATAGGCTACATTTGGCAATTAGTCTATTTTATCCGGTAGGAGGATTCACTAGGCGGAATCATGTTTTAGCACGCATGGGTTTGACATGTCAGTTATGGTCCCATCCTCATATGTTGAAGTATTACGATGTTCATGCATCATAGATTTCATGACATTGATATTATATTATTTCATATATACTTCTTTCTTTATATAGGTGCCCTTGTCATCTAATAACGAAATGCAAGTTTACTATCTTCATATACATTAGCTACCCGAATATTTACTGCATTCAAACATACTAACACATACTTTTTCCTATATGATCTAACAATGTAGAGGTCAGAGACTATCTTCATCTTTCTCTTGACGGTTAGGTTTGATTGTGAGCTTGCTAGTTGTAAGTCATTTACTCTAAGGACTGAGTCACATTCTATCTACCTATTATTTTATATTCACACATGTCTTTACTTTGATAGTGAGCTAAGGACACGTTTCCTATTCTATGAACTAGAGGCATTATTAAACATCATGTAAACTAAATGTACAGGCTTGTTATGTGTGATGCTTATGGCTTATGGAGAATATGTTTATGTGTATCTGATGATGTTGATGCTTTGATTATATGATTATGATGAGATGCGAAAATATGGAAAGTCTTAAGACCCTTCTATCCCCATAGCATGAGTCATACTTACTCGCCCCTTAGAGCTTAGAAGTTATTTGCTACATATATTCATGCAACCCCATTTCCTGATGATATCCCTGTATCTAAAGCCCTATTTCCTTTAGAACAATGTGCCTATTTTTCAATCCTGCACTTTCGATATGATGAAGTATATATGGATGCTTTGAGGATTGTTTGGATATCCTAGGTTCCCATTAGGCATGTCACTCCTAGGTCCTAGGTCCAGGGCATAACAAGCTTGGCATTAGAGCACAAAGCTTTTATAATAGTTCTTAGAGTCCAACATGTCGCGTCGAGTAGAGTCCTATTCATGGGCGTAAAGTGCACCATACTATTAAGTAAAAGACTATTATGGCGGTTTAGGAAAATATCTCACTTATTCACTACTTATGTTGCGCTATGTAATGTGTCTTAAGCTTCCTAACTTTAGTAACCTCCTTGATACTTATTTAGAAGATGCCTCCAAGAAGAACCCCTCTACCTAGGTAGGCCCCAGTTAATGAGGACCAAGTCCCTCAGGATCTTATGGGGAGATAGATAATCATGATGATTTCCTAACTTTCATTGCCATGCTAGCTCAAGTGATGACCAACCTAGCTAGACAAGTCATTCCTTTTCCCCATGTTACAACTTCAGCTACTAGAGTAAGAGATTTTACTCGAATGAATCCTTTGGAGTTCTATGGGTCAAAAAATTATGAGCTGCCCAAGACTTTATTGATGAACTATCTGAGGTGTTGAGTGTTATGTCACGACCCAAGCCTAAGGCCTAGCCGTGACACGACGAATGGGGAACCCGAAGGAACCCTAATCTATCCTTTCAACTTATCATAAGAAAGTGTCTCAATACATAGATAATAGCAATCATAGACTAAGGTCCCCAAAATAGAGGACTCACCAGCAAGCTTAGAATAACACCGACTAGCCACGAGGAGGGAAAGGATGATCAACTTGAGCACCAGTTCCTACATGGTGATATCATGTAGGAAAGAGTATGTGTTAGTATGTTTGAATGTACTAAGTATATGGGATGCAATGCAACACTAAGTAAACATCATGATCAAAATGCATAGCAATAGGCAATGGTCATATTATAGCAAGATGACTTGTATGGACAATGCATAAGTGAAACATACTTAAGTAAACCCCTTGTTCGGTATATGATGATCTCACCCCATCACCCCGGTGATGTGGTACAAACCCCTCACATGATTGATGATAATCACTACCTTATCACCCTAGTGGCGAAGTACAAATTCCTCACATGGTTTAATGAGTAAAACCCCCACCTTTGTTGGTTACTACAAACCCCCACATTGGTTGATGAGTACAAACCCCCACCTCAGTTAATGAGTTCAAAATTTCCCACCTCCATTGATTATGGTCTAATGCAATACTTTATATAGGATTCATCATGTACATAAGCTTATTTCATCATCATATAGTCAATCATATCATATCTCATGCTTTGGACCTTCATATCCACAATAAACCCTAGATGGACATTTTATCAAACACTTGGGGTTGTGTAATGGGAGTAAAAGACCAAGCAATTTGGAGATGTAATCAAGCAAGAAAATTTGTTGTAAAACCATTAATCAACACCTTCCAACACCTCTAGGAAATTCACATCAAAATACCTCATCAAATCCAACATTAGATCCAAGATTTAGAGCTCAAAACATGCTAAAACAACTCTACTTTCATAAACTAAAATCATTGCGCAGTAAATTCCTCAATACACAAGAGCCACATGTAAAATCAACTTTAAATCATGCAATATTAGTAAAAAGAAATCTTAGGCACCATGGGTGAAAGGACCCAATGGTTCAACACCACGTAGCTTAGCTTAGGATGAACTTGGTGAATATTGGAGATGGAGACTTGAAGATTGAAAAAGTACCTTGAAGGAGAACCTTAGCTTGGGATGAGGTTTTGGGACTTGAGTTTGGGTGGTGAAAATATGACGAAGTGTTTGAGTTAGTATTGGAAAATGTTTAGGATGTTCTAAGGCTGAAATTTGGCTAAGTATAGATAATAATACGTTTGGGAAAACTTGTGCCCAACACTTAGAATATTTGGACCGTATAGGAAAAACAATGCCAGGGAAAATAGACCTTTCTACATCGCAGAGAGGGCATGGAGGCAGAATTGTACAAGAGCGCGCCTTAGGCGCATTGCAAAGGGAATAGCAAACCTCATTGGAATTCGTCACTTAAAAATTTATAATTCCTAATCTTTCACTCTTAAATCGGGGTTAGACCCTTTTTCACCTAATTTTTACCCCTTAGTCACAAATATGAAGTTGGATTTTCGAAATAGCAAATGAATTTTAAAATATATGGAAATTAAAATTCCGGGCATTTCGAGACACTTTTTGGATACTTTTTGGCATCGTTTGAATATCTCCCCCTTGGAAACATTCGTCCTCAAATGGAAAAGAGATTTACAAGGAAAGAGTGATCATGAAAAAATCAGCCCCAAAAAGAATGCAACATAACATGTAAAAAACCATTTTCATATTCTCATCATAAGTTTACCCACTTCAACATGAATGTATATGAATGACATAGGGGATGAAATGTAAGAATTAAAATCACAAAGGGAAATCGGAATTAGTACCTTAGGCTTAAGTGGAGTGGAAAAGATGAGGATACTACTTTTGCATGTCCGCTTCGGTCTCCCAAGTAGCACCTTAGCGGATGCTACCTCCTTGTTCCTCAATCTCTTTACCTGCCTATTCAAGATCTGAACTAGAACCTCCTCATAAGTTAAGTTATCATCAACAACACCCACAACATCAAGAGGCATAATGGCATTAGGATCACCAACGCATTTTCTTAACATAGAGACATGAATTACCGAATGGACCAAATTCATTTCACTAGGCAACTTCAACTCATATGCTACCTTGATAACCCTCTTTATCACCTCATAAGGACCAAACATACCTTGGACTCAACTTCCCCTTCTTACCAAAATGGACTACACCTTTTATTGGAGAAATCTTCAAGTAAACCCAATCCCCCTCTTGGAATTCTATGTCTCTTCTTGTCACATCGGTATTGGATTTTTGACAACTTTAGGCTATCCTCAACCTTTCCCTAATCATCCTAACTTTCTCAAGAGCATTTATATACAAATTCGGCTGCAACAAAGCCACCTCTCCAACCTCAAACCAGCCCACTGGTGATCTACAATGTCTCCCATATAAAGCCTCAAAAGGAGCCATACCGATGCTAGAGTGATAGCTATTGTTGTAGGCAAACTCAATCAATGGAAGATGGTCATCCCAACAACCTTTAAGCTCCAAAACACAAGTCCTAAACATATACTCAAGTGTTTGAATTATCTTTTTGGCTTGGCCGTCTGTTTGAGGGTGGAAGGTCGTACTAAGGTGAACTTTGGTAATAAGATCCCTTTGAAAAGACATCCAAAAGTGTGAAGTAAATTGGGCACCACGATTAGATATAATGGATAAAGGAACCTTATGTAACCTCACTAACTCATAGATGTACAACCTTGCATAGTCTTCAACCCCATATGTTTTCTTGATCGGTAGAAAGTGAGCCGATTTCGTCATCGTATCAATCACCACCCATATGGAATCAAAACCTTTCCTAGTCTTTGGCAACCCAACCACAAAGTACATATTAATCACCTCCCACTTCCAAGTAGTAATCTCTATGTCTTGGGTTAGGACACCAGGCCTTTGATGCTCCACTTTGACTTGTTGACAATTATGGCAACCGGAAACATATTTTGCAATGTCCTTCTTCATGCCTCCCCACCAATACACATCTCTCAAGTCCCTATACATTTTGGTGGAACTAGGGTGGATAGAGTTAGAAGAATTATGAGCCTCATCAAGAATTCTCCCCCTCAAACCATCAACACATGTCATACACAATTACCTTGGTATCTAAGGGCCCCACCTCCCCCTTAGGAGAAACCCCTATTTTTCCCTCTTTCACCAAGGCCTTCTATTCAAGCGAGGAGAAGTCTAGATGTTGTTTTGGTATCATCTCATCAACCAAGGATGATTTAGAACCATCAACAACAACTACACCATTACCTATGTCTTCTAACCTCATCCTAATCCAGACAATATATGCACCTCTCTAGCTATCTCTTTATCTTAACCGTCCATGTGAGCTAGGCTACTTATAGAAACCCGACAAAAAACATCCTCCCCAATATTTGCCTTACTCGGATGGTAATGCACACTGATATCATAGCCCTTAAGAAGTTCTAGCCACCTTCTTTGTCTCAAGTTGAGATCTTTTTGTATGAAGACATATTGAAGGCTCTTATGATTGGTAAAGACATCAAAATGTACCCATTGCAAATAATGACACCAAATCTTTAATGCAAACACCATGGCGACTTATTCAAGATCATGGGTAGGGTAGTTCTTTTCATGTACTTTGAGTTGCGTAGAACCATAGGCCATGACCTTACCATTTTGCATTAGCACACAACCCAAACTAACTCTAGATGCTTCACAATACACAACAAAACCCTCAAGCCCATACGGTAGTGACAATATAGGAGCGAACACAGGCCTATCTTTCAATGTTTGGAAGCTTTTCTCACATTCATCGGTCCATAAAAACTTAACCTTCTTTTTGAGTCAAATTTGTCATAGGAGAAGCAATGGAGGAGAAGACATTCACAAACCTTCTATAGTAACGCGCAAGGCCCAAGAAACTCCTCATATCCGATGGGATAAATGGTCTAGGTCAATTCCTAATCACATCAGTCTTTTTAGGATCCACTTTAATGCCATCCCCAGACACCACATGACCCAAGAATGCAACCTCCTTCAACCAAAACTCACACTTGTTATATTTAGAATACAATCTCTCCTCCCTCAATCTTTACAACACAACCCTCAAGTGACCCATATGTTCCTCCCTACTATGTGAATAGATCCAAGTATCATCAATGAAGACCACGACAAAGGAATTAAGGTAGGGTTTGAAGACCTTATCCTTTAGGTCCATGAAAATGGTTGGTGCATTAGTCAACCCAAACTACAACTTAGCAAACTCATAATTCCCATATCTAGTCTGGAAGGCAATCTTGAGAATATCACACTCCCTCACCCTTACTTGATGGTATCCAGATCAAACATGAACCTTAGAGAAAAAGCTAGCCCCTTGCAATTGGTCAAACAAGTCATCAATCCTTGGAAGAGGATATCTATTCTTTATAGTGACCCTATTGAGTTGTCGATAGTCAATGCATATTCTAAGTGACCTATCTTTATTCTTTACAAACTACACCGGTCCACCCAAGGTGATTGGCTAGACCTAATAAACCCCTTTACTAACATATCTTTCAATTGCTCCTTTAACTTCTTCAACTCCGTCGGGGCCATATGGTAAGGTGGAATGGAGATCGATTGAGTGTCGGGAAGGAGATCTATGCCAAAATCTTTCTTCCTTTCGGGAGGGACACTGGGAAGGTCATTTGGGAAGACATCAACAAACTTTTTTACAATCGAACTTTGGACTCCCCATCTCTAACTCTCACAAGATCATACAAACACCCCTTGGAAATCAACCTATGGCTTTAATGCATGAGATGAACCTACCCCTCACTACCACATCATAACTTTCCCACTCAAGGATGAGTTCATTTGGAAATTGAAACTTGACCCTACGGATTCTATAATCAATAGAAGCATAATATGCATGCAACATATCCATACCAAGAATAACATCAATATCATCCATATCTAATTCAACAATATCACAAGGTAATATTTTATGCAAAATGCAAATCAGACAATTTCTATATACCCTCATAGCAACAATAGATTCCTCAATAGAAGTAGACACCTCATATGATTCATGCAATTACTCCGACTCAACATGTAACTTTTTAGTAAGAAAGGGAGTAGCAAAGGAAAGGGTGGAAACCAGATCAATCAAAGTACATATATCAAGATCAATGATTTTCAACATACCGGTAACGACATCGGAGACTTCACTGACCCCTTTCCTCCCATGTAGAGCATAAAATCGATTGTGCCTTAGGGAACCATCTTTCAAACATGGCCCTCTATGATTCCTCCCACATCTAGGGCACTGATCAATAGAAGCCACACCACAACACCTTGAGTCCTAGGAAAGTCATTGGCAAGCCCCCTATTAGTAGCATCAGGAGGCCCTTGGCCTTGACGAAATCTAGTGTCCCTTTGGAACATACTCATAAAATGGGTCCTCTTAACCTCATGGCCCCTCCTCTTTCTTATCTTTTCTTCCTCTATTTGCAGTATAAGTCATCAACCGAGACAAGTCCATGTTACCGATAAGCATGGTGGACCAACACTCTTCACTCACAAAGTCGGAGACCCCCATCAGAAATTTATTCATCCTCCATTGAGGATCGACCACCAAATGGGGAGCATCCTTTGAAAGTTGATTAAATTTGAGGGCATACTCCCTCACACTCATAGCACCTTGTTTCAAATTCATAA
>JAOTQR010079266.1:0-10671 GCA_025774065.1 Solanum ossicruentum
AGAAAGGGATGGGGTTTCGGACATGTCAGGATGTTCAGGGGAGCGTGGTTGCAGCGATGGTGAGGAATGGAGATGACAACGATGAGGAGGGGGTGAGTCAGGGGCGATGGTGACGAGGGTTTTCTGGTTCGACGGTTTTCTTGGCTTTCTCTGGTTTTGAGGCTCTGTTCGTTGAGGGAGAAGGGAAAGGGGAAAGGGGAAAGGGTCTGTTACGCGTGAAAGGAGAAGAAGAGAAGGGATTATTGAGGATAGGGGGCGCGTGGCCCCCACGCGCAGACCTTGTTTTTTTTTTTTTAAATCGTTAAAACAAAATGAAAGCATCGATGATTAATTTGACACCATGGAGGGTAAAAATTGGGTGTCAACAGTCACCTTTTTCTCTTACAAGGATCATTTTATATGCACACAAGGGAATCTGTAAGAAACCGTTGGTCCTTCAGTATAAAAAAAAAGGATTCTTTTCACCAACCATGGTAGCTTTTTCAGTTGTCACTACTAGAAATTGGACCTACAACAATGACATCAATAGCAATGGTTCATGTACCATTGCGATAGTGTATTTTAGCAATGGTTAAATGTGTTGCATAAGGTTTATAAAGTTCTTGGTACAATTATTTACCAATCCGTTGCAAATTTATTTACCAATCCGTTGCAAATTATTCATGAACCATTGCAATAGGTTAGGTGACGCAGCGGATTTTCACAACCGTCGCAATAGATTATTTTGTGCAACGGTTGTATTGCTATTGTTACAGTTAATATTTCCCTCCATAAATTTTCCTAATTCCATTAGACCACCAAAACAAAGATAACACTACTTATAATTTTTTATTTTCCCAAAAATAATAGAACCCACTATTTCAATATTCATCTAATTTCTGTGTTTGTCTTAAAATTGTGTTCTCTTCACTGCTTTTTAGTCCTATGCGTTGGTGTGAGTCCAAGCTTCCTCAATGTTCAAGCTCTAAAATCTTCACCATTTTTTGGAAGTTCCAAGCTTCGTTGCTGTCCAAGCCCTAAAATCACTAGAGAGTTGTTCATTGGTCGACTTCAAGCCCTAAATCTTTGGAGTATGTATTTTCTAACTCACTCTACAGCTCTTAAATTATTGTTTCATACACTACTAGATTTCACAGAGCTCCAATTTTAAGAAAAGCTTGCAACTTTTGTTGTAGTAGCTTTTGGTGTTTGAATTTTTTGAATTGTAGATTTTGATAGTATGTGTAGTGGGTGAAATAAATCAACTTCAGCAACGAAGAATCTGTCATTAAATATTTTTAGGGTGTGGTATTCTAATTTCTTCATTATTCTTGAAATTATTGATTTTTTTTATTACCTATCATCTTTCCTGTAATGTGCTAATTGTTGAGGATTTTGGATAAAATTTTCTATTCAAATTGTTGAGGATTTTGGATAAAATTTTCTATTCTGTTTTATTTTGTTTATCTATGGCATATCAGATGTAGAAGAGAAGGCCAAGCAAGAGAAGGACGTCAAGGTAGTACAAAAGAAGTAAGTTTAATTTTTTTAATCATAATTATTTGTTGTAGTTACTATCATTATTCTGTATGTGTATGTTTTATCTTGGTTTTTTGCTCCTGCACTCTTCATCGTCAGAAGGGCTAATTTTTTCTTACTTTCAAATTAATAAATGAAAGCTTTTAGGATGATTGAGTGATGGAAATACAAATGTTTGCAGTTTTTGTTATATTTTTGGTGTTAGTATATTCCGTGTTTCACTGCAGCAAATTTTCTATATTGGAATTTGAAAGTCAGGAGAAAAATGAAAAAGAAGAACAATGTGGCGTAATATGGAAGTTGTATAATTCTTTTACATTAAAATTGTTCTAATTTCAGTCCCTGATGTAGTTCATGTGATGAGATCAAAAGCCACACTGGACAAAACTTAATAGATTGATTGTGCCCTCTGTTGTCTACCAAGGAGGTCAATTACCATTGTAAAAGACGTTCAAGTGCCCGGAGACATACATTCTGTGCATAATAATATGTTTGGATTGAATCATATATGGCTTTATATTCTTTCATTACTGAAAAAGACCAATCAGGGCCTTTAAATAAACATGGGGAGCCTATGAAGAAGTCCTCTGGTCCTCAAGCTAGAGGAGGTACTGCTTCATCTCGTCAAAATTCTGACCCTATCCCACGAATTCTCCCTACCACAGGCCTAATTACATCTGGTCCTCTAAATTCTGCTGGAGCCCCTCGTAAAGTGTCAGGACCCTTAGATTCCACAGGGACAATCAAGCATTCTATAGTTAATTACCAAGCTGTTACTCGTATTAACCAATGTGAAGAATACTCCTTCTGCAAGAGCTTCCCAAAGATAATATTTTGGTCCATAATTCTTTTATTTTTGATGGGATTATTGCTGGTGGTTTTATACTGGGTGCTGTTCATAATCCCATTCTTCTGGTAGTTGTTGTCCTATTTGCTATAGTCAGTATGGTATTCACATGGAATACTTGTTATGGAACAAAAGCTATCATTGGTTTCATTTCTCAATACCCAGATGCTGAGCTTAGAACGGCAAAAAATGGCCAATTTGTTAATGTTTTAGGGGTATGCGTCTTTATGTATACTTTTTTCACACTTCCTATCTCATTCTCTAAAATAAATAGCTACTACTATTCTCACCTATGAAAAAAAATAGCTACTAAAATTGTCACGACCCAAACTAGGGCCTAGATGTGACACGGTGCATGGGGAACCAAAGGAACCTCAGGCAAGTCTCTTAACATATCATTACACATCCTTGGTCATGGAAGCAATTAAACACAATAAATGAGTAGAAGTAAGGTCATCGGGACTAAGGGAAAACTCTTATTTCATAAAAACATCAAGAGAGTCAAAGAGAGAGAGAGAGAGAGTCAAGCTCATAACATCCTTACATATTTGTCCAACAACACCTCTAAACATAGAACTTAGCGGGGGCAAAGACAAGCAACTAGGCTCACCCTCATACTAATGACATTAGGCAATCAAAATATACAAGATATAGTCTAAACATAAGCATTAAAGAAGATAGATATTATCCCCCGACTTGAGGATTCACCAAAAGCTAACTTGAACAATCCGTCTAGTCACGAGGAGGAGAATCAATAGGAGCTCCGGTTCCTAGATGGTAATATCATGTAGGCATAGAGTATGCGTTAGTACATTTGAATGTACTAAGTATGTAGGATGCAATGCAACAATAGATAGACAATATAAGCAAAATGCACTAGCATAGACAATAGATAGCATAGTAACAATATGACATGTATGAAGGATGCTTGAAGTAAATCATGCTTATATAGAACAAAATACATATGTAGCAAGTGATCATCATTTGGCTAATGGGTTTACCACCTCCCATCCTAGGTGATTGAGGTGCCAAAACCTCAACTTGGTTATCGAATGTACCACCTTCCATCATATGTAATTGAGGTATCAACCCCTCAATTAGGTTAATGAACATCACACCCTCCATCAAAGTGGTCTTATCACAACACCATAGAGAAAAATGCCATAGATATACATTCCTTTCATCATCATACAGTCATATATCTCATATGCCAATCATTAGGCCTTCAACAACTCAAGAATCATAATGCGGACATTTTATCAAACACTTGGTGGGTGTGCAATGCTAGTGTGAAACCATGTAATTAAAGAGTGAAATCATGCAAGAAAATTTGAAGTAAAATAGCCCACCAATACTTGGTAATACCATCTTGCAAAATACATTGAAACCCCTCATCAAATCCCAAGAGAGATCACGATTCTAAAGCTTAAAACATGCATTCTCATGGTATAGACTTAAAAATGAGTGATCATGTATTTTCAACCGAACTTTCATAAAATCCCAATATAGTATATGATCATAATCTATAATGAATAATACCCATAAGCAACACAACTTGGAAACATGTAATTTTCATAGAAATGGAATATTGGACTTCATGGGTGAAAGGTACCCATGAATGAAACCCACATACCTTAGACCTTGAATTTCTTGAAATTGAGTTGTGGAAGACTTGAAGTTTAGAAGTGGGTCTTGGAATCCAAAGCTTGCTCTTTAGTTTCCTTGAATTTGTATTGGGGTTTTGATGAAGGCTCTTGAGAAAATTTGAGAGTGTATTCCAGTTAGGAGGAGTGAATATGATCTTTAGGAGTAGGATTTAGGTCTTTAGGAAGTGTTAAGATAGCATAAAAATCCCCAAAAGACCAATAGCAATAACTAAATTTACGAACTGCCATTAATGAAATGGAATTTGGCAAAAACTCGTATATACCCCAGCACATACGAGTTCTACGAAAACGGGCATAACTTCTTCATCCGAACTCTAAATAAGGTAAACCCAAGTGCGTCGGAAAGCTAATTCAAAGAGAGTTAATTTGGTAGGGTGTGGGCCACCCAGTTCTTTGTTTGATAAGTGATGTGCCCCTTTAAAGTTGACCCTCCTACCTGTTCTTATGCAGAACTTCGCCAACGGAAATTCCTCTGAACTTGGCTTCATGTAGGGGACCAACCGTTGTCTTAAACAACACGAATAAGCTTGAGTTAGATTTGAATGAAAACTTGAAGCTTGAATGAATTTTTGAGATCCAGAAGTGAGTTTAGGACACTTGAATTAGGTAAAATATTTGTTTAAGTGTTTGAGAGAGTATTGGGGAATGTTATGTATGATATGAAAGTGAAATATGGCTAAGTAATGGTATTTTCATATATGGGAAGAGTTAGGCTCAAGACTCAAAAGCCTTGGATCGAAACAAGAAAACTAACCAAAACAATAGGCTCTCCGCGCCCCTGGGCGTCGCGCCTGGACACTGGAAATCGCTCACATTGAAAATTTAAAATTTTGATACGGTTGCTCTAAAATTGGGGTTAGACCCATTTCCCACTCAATTTGACCCCCTGATCAAGAATATGAAGTCGGATTTTCGATATTACGCACAGATTTTGAGATATATGAAAATTATGATTCCAGGCACTTCTGAGGCACATTTTCGGGCACTTTTCGGGGTCGTTTCAATATCTCCCCCTTAGGAACATTTTTCCCTGAATGTCAAAGAGACGTACATGAGAGGAGTAACCATAAAGAGATCATCCCCAACAAGGATGTATTAATGCACTTAAACACCATTTTCAAAAATCTCAACACAAGTATTAAAATCACCATGAACTTGTTAATATAAACATGAATGCATGCAAATGACATAAGGGCTGAGACATAGGACTTGAAATCATAAAAAGGACTGGATTTGTTGTTAAAAGCATAAATAGAATGAAAGAGGTACGGATATTGGCTTCCATGCCCACTTCGGCTTCCCGAATGACACTTTCAACTTCACGATTCTTAAAAAGGGCCTTGACGAACACCACATCCTTATTAATCAATCTTCATTCATATTCACAGAATTTCTCCACCGGACCTTCTCATAAGTCAACTCATCCTCCACAATGTCCACAATCCTTAAAAAAATCCTATGACACTTGAATCACCAACATATCTCCTCAACCTAGGAGCATGAAGAACCGGACGAACCATATCCATATCCAAAGGCAACTCCCATTCGTATGCAACCTCACCAATCCTCCTCAACACTCTATAGGGACTCACAACCTGTAAACTCAATTCCCTCTTTACCAAGACAGCCATACCCCTTTATGAGTGAAACCTTCAAATAACCCCAATCACCAACTTGATCCTTTCTCCTCTCATAGTCATAGGAATTTTGACGAATTTGGAATATTTCATCCTTTCCCTAATCAACGTCACCTTCTCCATGCCCTCCATAATCAGATTTGGACCCAACAAAGCCATTGCTATCTCTTCAAACCATCCAACCGAGGACATATAATGTCTACCATATGAAGTCTCAAAAGGAGCCATAACCAATGTTAGAATGATAGCTACTATTAGTCTCATCAAGAACCCTCTTCCTCAAGCCATCAACATTAGGCACACACAACCCACCTTAGTACCTAAGGGAACCATCTCCCCGTTGGGAGAAAACGTCCACTAGCCAATGGCCACCCAAGCCTTCAATTCTAAAAAGTAGGAATCAAGATCTTGCTTTGCTTCTACCTCATCAACCAAGGAAGATCTTTGAACTATCGACAACCACAATACCGCCATAGTCAACCTTTTCCAACTAACCCTCACCTAGCCAACCGGTAGACCTACCTAGTCACCTCCATACCACCACCATCAATATGAACTAGACTACTCATGGACACCCTACTCAAGGCACCGACCACAACATTAGTCTTACCGGAATGATAATGCACACTTATATCATAATCCTTAAGAAATTCTAACCACCTTCTTTGTCTCAAGCTAAGATCCTTTGGGTGAACACATATTGGAGACTCTTGTGATCAATAACCACTTCAACATGCACCCTATACAAATAATGACGTCAAATTTTTGAAGCAAATACCGCGACGGCCAACTCAAGGTCATATATTGGATAATCTTTCTCATGCATCTCAAACTATCAAGAAGCATAGGCTATCACCTTATCATTTTGCATCAACACACAACTTAAGCCAATTCGGGAGACATCACAATACACAGCCAACCCTTCCGATAGAGACAAGATAGGAGCAGACACAAACTTACCCTTCAAGGTTTGGAAACTCTTTTCACACTCATAGGTCCACACAAACTTAGCCTTCTTTTGGGTCAACTTAGCCATGGGAGAAGCAATAGAAGAGATCCCATTCACCAACCTCCGGTAGTAACCCGCAAAGCCTATGGAACTTCTAATGTCCGACTGAGCCCAAGGTCTAGGCCAATTTCTAATCACATCCATCTCCTTAGGATCCGCCTTAATACCATCCCTCGATACCACATGACCTAGAAAGGTAACCTCCTTTAACCAAAATTCACACTTCTCATACTTAGCGTACAACTTCTCTTTCCCTAAGATTTGCAACGCTGCCCCCAAATGGTTCGCAAGCTCCAAATAAATCAATACTTCATCACTAGAGACCACCATAAGCATAACAAGGCAGGGATTAAAGACCCTATTCATGAGACCTATAGACATAATCGGTGCATACGTCAAACCAAAAGACACCACGCTAAATCCAAAATATCAAAAAGGACATTAACTAACTCATTGATCACCGAAATTTAACTCAATAGAAATAACATAGGTTCAACACCCCTAACTCTTACAAGATGATAAATGCAACCCTTAAAGATCCATTGTACCTTATGACAAGACACAGACTTACCCCTTCACAACCGCATTACAAGCCCCCACTCAAGGATGGGTTTATTAGGGAATTGGAATCTAACTCTACGGGCCCTACAATCAAAGAAGATACAACATCTATGCAACTAATCCATCCCAAGTATAACATCAAAATCCACCACATCAAACCCAACAAGTCACAAGGCAAGATCTAATGCAATATGAACACGGAACAATACCTATGAACTGTCTAATAACAATAGACTCAAAAATGAGAGGTGGACTCCAAACGTTCACACGAAAACTCGGGGCACACTTGAAGCCCACTAGCAACAAGAAAGAATCATGAAAGAAATAGTGGCCCCCTGGCCCATAAATGCAAACATATCAAAGCCAAAGGAAATTTCAACATACCGGTAGCAACATCGGGTGCCTCATCCCCTTGTTTCCTCCCTTGAAGAGCATAAAATTTAGTGCGCCGTGGGGCATCACCTGATTACCTTCACCTCAACCTTTGGGTTGAACATAAGGATAACCACTATCTTTGTGTCCAAATCTACCACAACCAAAGCAAGGATTAGATCTCTTCAAACATGGGCCACCATGGCCTTCCTCACACTTTTGGCACCTAGGATTTGCCACCACCTCATCACCTCTTTTACTTTTATTGCGTTTACGAGGGCAATCTCTCACCTTATGACCCATCTCCCCATAACCATAACAAGCATTAGTACCCTTCAAGCATGGGCCATCATAGCCTCTACCACATCTTGGGCACCTACTATAATGTACCACACCACCACCACCTTTGGGACTTTGGAACTTACCCCCAAAACGGGCCTTCTTGTCCTCACTGCCTTTCCTCTTATCATTTGAAGTCTCGAGAGCACTAACTTGTCGATTGAGTTGAGTCGTCAACTTTGTCACCGCTTTGGCCATTACCCATAGAGCATTGCAAACCTCTGTATTTGATATATCACCATCCTGAGTAGCTTGAGATATATTCTGAAGCACAAATATTAAATTAAGAGATATGCCTTAGGGGACTTAACGCTATCGTATGACATAGATCAAGAAGAAGGGAAACATTTCCTCAAACGCCTCATAACCTCGAATTCATAGTCGTGGCGCGCTTTACAATCATGAATAGGACTCAAATTGATGCGGTGTATTGGACCTCGAGGACCATTAACAACCTAGTACTCTGATACCAAGTTTGTCACGACCCAAACAAGGGCCTAGATGTGACATGGCGCATGGAAAACTGAAGGAACCACAAGCAAGTTAACATATCATTATATATCCTTGGTCGCGAAAGCAATTAAACATAATAAATGAGTAGAAGTAAGATCATAGGGACTAAGGGAAAACCTTCATTTCATAAAAAACATCAAGAGAGTCAAAGAGAGAGAGAGAGAGAGTTAAGCTCATAACATTCTTACATATTTGTCCAACAACACCTTTAAACATAGAACTTAGCGGGGGCCAAGACAAGCAACCAGGCTCACCCTCATACTAATGACATTAGGTAATCTAAATATACAAGATATAGTCTAAGCATAAGCATGAAAGAAGATAGATATTATCCTCCGACTTGAGGATTCACCAAAAGCTAACTTGAACAATCCGTCTAGTCACGAGGAGGAGAATCAATAGGAGCTCCTGTTCCTACATGGTAATATCATGTAGGCATAGAGTATGCGCTAGTACATTTGAATATAGTAAGTATGTAGGATGCAATGCAACAATAGATATGCAATATAGGAAAAATACAATATCTTAGGCAATAGATAGCGAAGAAATTATATGACATATATGAAGGATGCTTGAAGTAAATCATGCTTATATAGAACAAAATACATGTGTAGCAAGTGATCATCATTTGGCTAATGGGTTTACCACCTCCCATCCTAGGTGATTGAGTACCAACCTCTCAACTTGGTTATCAAATGTACCACCTTCCATCCTAGGTGATTGAGGTATCAACCCCTCAATTAGGTTTATGAGGTATCAACCTCTCATTAGGTTAATAATGTAGCAACCCCTCAATTAGGTTAATGAGGTATCAGCCGCTCAATTAAGTTAAAGAGGTATCAACCCCTCAGTTAGGTTAATGAGGTATCAACCTCTCAATTAGGTTAATGTACATCACACCCTCCATCAAACTGGTCATCTCAAAACACTATAGAGTAAAATACCATAGATATACATTCCTTTCATCATCATGCAGTCTTATATCTCATATGCTAAGCATTAGGCCTTCAGCAACTCAAGAATCATAATCCGAACATTTTATCAAACACTTGGTGGGTGTGCAATGCTAGTGTAAAACCATGCAATTAAAGAATGAAATCATGCAAGAAAACTTGAAGTAAAACATCCCACCAATACTTGGTAATACCATCTTGCAAAATACATTGAAACCCCTCATCAAATCCCAAGATAGATCACTGTTCTGAAGCTTAAAACATGCATAATCATAATATATAAATCATCTCATGGTATAGCCTTAAAAATGAGTAATCATGTATTTTCAACCAAACTTTCATAAAATCTCAATATAGTATATGATCATAATCTCTAATGAATAATACCCATAAGCAACACAACTTGGAAACAAGTAATTTTCATAGAAATGGAAGATTGGGCTTAATGGGTGAAAGGTACCCATGAATGAAACCCACATACCTTAGACCTTGAATTTCTTGAAATTGAGTTGTGAAAGACTTGAAGTTTGGAAGTGGGTCTTGGAATCCAAAGCTTGCTCTTGAGTTTCCTTGAATTTGTATTGGGATTTTGATGGAGGCTCTTGAGAGAATTTGAGAGTGCATTCCAATTGGAAGGAGTGAATTTGATCTTTAGGAATAGGGTTTAGGTCTTTAGGAAGTTTTAAGATAGCATAGAAATCCCCAAAATACCAATAAAAATAACTAAATTTACAAAATGCCATTAATGAAACGGAATTTGGCAAAAACCCGTATATACCCTAGCATATACGAGTTCTACGAAAACGGACATAACTTCCTCATCCGAACTCTAAATAAGGTGAAACTAAGTGCGTTGGAAAGCTAATTCAAAGAGATTTAATTTGGTAGGTTGTGGTCCACCCAATTCTTTGTATGCTAAGAGATATGCCCCTTTAAGGTTGACCCTCCTACCGATACTTGTGCAAAACTTAGCCAACGGAAATTCCTTTGAAATTTGCTTCCTATAGGGGACCCACGATGGTCTTAAAGGACATGAATAAGCTTGAATTAGATTTGAATGGGAGCTTGAAGCTTGATTGAGTTTCTTGAGATCCGAAAGTGAGTTTGGGACACTTGAATTGGATGAAATATTTGTCTAAGTGTTTGAGAGAATATTGGGGAATGTCTTGTATGATATGTGTAGAGAAAAATAAAGAACACAAATAATTTATGATGTAGAGAAAAATAAAGAACACAAATAATTTACGAGGTTCGG
>JAOTQR010079267.1:0-10670 GCA_025774065.1 Solanum ossicruentum
AGGGAGGAGAGGTTGTATGCAAAATATGAGAAATGTGAGTTTTGGTTGAAATAGGTTGTTTTTCTAGGGCATGTGGTATCGGGTGATGGCATTTAGGTGGACCCTAAGAAAATGGAGGTGATTAGAAATTGACCTAGACCTTTGACTCCATCGGACAATAGAAGTTTCTTGGGTTTAGCGGGTTATTATCGTAGTTCTGTCAATGGTTTCTCTACTATTGCTTCTCCTATGACTAAATTTACACAAAAGAAGGCAAAATTTTTGTGGATCAATCAGTGTGAAAATGGTTCCGAACATTAAAAGATAAGTTTTTCTTCACTCCTATCTTATCTCTACCGGAAGGGTTGGAAGGATTTCTTGTATATTGTGATACCTCAAGAATTGGTTTGGGGTGTGTTTTGATGCGAAGTGGTAAGGTGATAGCATATGCCTCTAAACAACTTAAGGTGCATGAGAAGAACTATCCCACCCATGATCTTGAATTGGCGGCCGTGGTATTTGGTTTGAGAATTTGGCGTCACTACTTGTATGGGGTTCATGTTGTTGTGTTTACTAACCACAAGAGTCTCCAATACGTGTTGACCCAAAAAGATCTTAACTTGAGACAAAGAAGGTGGTTAGAGCTCCTTAAAGATTATGATATGAGTGTACATTATCACTCTGGCAAAGCTAATGTAGTGGACATGTTTTAAGTAGGGTGTTTATAGGTAGTCTAGCTCATATTGATTATGGTAGCAAAGGAGTGGCTAGAGATGTCACCGGTTGGCTAGATTGGGTGTTACGTTGGATTATGTTGATAATGGTGGTGTAATGGTTGTTGATAGTTCTAAGTCTTCATTGATTGAGGAGGTCAAGGCAAAACAAGATCTTAACCCTGCCTTGCTAGAGTTGAAAGCCTTAGTTAGAGATGGTAAAGTGGAGGTTTTCTCTTTAGGGGAAGATAGTGCCCTTAAGTACCAAGGTAGATTGTGTCTGCCAAATGTGGATGATTTGAAAGACTTGATCTTGAAGGAAGCCCATAATTCATCCTATTCCATTCACCTCGATTCTATAAAGATGATTAGAGACTTAAAAGGAGTTGTATTGGTGGGGTGGTATGAAGAGAGACATTGCCATGTTCATATCTGTATGTCACAATTGCCAACAAGTGAAGGAAGAATATCAAAGGCTGGGTGGCCTAGCCCAACATACAGAGATTCCTACTTAGAAATGGGAAGAGATCAACATGGATTTTGTGGTTGGCTTATGATAACATGCAAAGTAGAGATGGCGGAAACATGAGTGACATTTACACCTCAAGACCATTCACAAGGAGTCAAGCAAATGATCTCATAGACCTACAAGCAATGTTCATGAACAATGAAATATTAGAGGAGCTTGAGGGCCACCAAAAAAAGGTTTACAATGTGTGGAAGGTCTATCAAGGTGAGAAGATGGAAGGAAAGTGGTCATATGTGCAAATGGCTAATACTTGAATTCAAGGATTTGAAAAGAAGGAAACCAAACAAGGCCCTTACTAATTAAGGGTAAAATTGTAAAGAAAATGTCTTCTTTTATTTACTTAGCATAAATAGCCTTATTTTATCATTTGGAAGACTTAGACTATGTTTAATATTGAATTCTCAAATTATAGTATCTTCTTAGTGAGTAATTAGTGAGTAATTAGGGTGAACTCTTAGAATTGTTACTTGAATTGTTTGCTTTGTCAAAGGTTTCCCATTTGTGGTTCTTTGTTTCCTTCAATTTTTCCTTCTATAGTTTTATTTGAGTTGTTAAAATCAATTGCGAGGTGAGGGTTTTAGTCCCTTGCTATCCAATTTCAATAGTTTGAATTTAATCCACATATCATTCTGTCATTATTCCCTTTTCCCTGTCTTTCTTGTTTGATCTTTATCATTTGGTATCAACAGCTTAGGATTAAGTTTGTTTTCACAAATCTAGGTCTTCGAATTTTGATCCACTAAAACAATTCAAACCCCCCCCCCAAAAAAAACCCAGAATTTTTTCATTTGATTTGCTGTTTTTTGACACTAGATTCTGGTTCACTAGTGTTTTTTTATCCTAAATCTCAAGTTTCAATCAATTTAGAGTTGTGGAAGTGAAGTTGCCATTAAAGGGCTTGAACATTCAAACTTTTCAAATTTTGAAAGTGGGTTCTTTGATTGAAAAGAAATTGAAGGTTAATGATATTGGGGTTTGTTCTCTATATCAAGGGAAAACTAATCCTAAATTTTGAGCCAATTTCGTATTGATTTGAAGGTGTTAGGATTTAGTGTGTGTTCTTGGTGTTCTAGGTGTTCTTGAAGATGTTCAAGTGTTCTTGAAGAAAAAGAAGACCAAAAGGTACATTTGATCTATTTTTAGCAATTTAAAGTTGGTCAAACATGTTTGTTGGCCTTAATGGAAATTTGAAAAAAAATATTTTAAAAAATTGTAAAAAAAATTAAAAAAATTATTTTCCACATCAGCGTCAACTCAGTGCCAAATCGACGTCAAATCAGTGCCATTAAGGGCCACATCAGCACCTCAGCATGAGTCAACGCAGAGGCTCATTCCAGACAAACCACGTGGCATGTGTTGGTCAAATTCAGAGATCAAAAATCTATAGAGTTTTAGACCCTAAAATGTTTCTAAGCATGGGAGGATTTTTGGGCATAAAAATTTCTCTTAGTGTCCAAACGACATGATTCTTTTTTTAAAATTTTTGTGCTTCGATTCTCTAACTATTTAGCAATTAATCAACATATTTAACTACTTGTGAACTAATTTTAATCATCAAATAATTAAATCAAACCCTGTTCAAATAATGAACAACTTAAGGCTTCAAAACTTTTCTAGCTGTCCGAACTCAATTCTTCATCTTTGTCACTAATTTTTCTTTCATTCCTCAACTATTTAATAACTAATTAACATCTGTAGTTACTTTTTAAGTACTTTTTAAACATTAAATCATCTCTTTGATTCTTCAAATTAGGTAACAACAATTAATTTCTTCTACTTTTGTTACTTAGTTTTTTTGAGTCGATATTTCTTGTGCCTCTTTCTTCTAGTTTTTTTCTTTTTATTCATGTTCTTATGATTTTTTTGAGTCTTACTTCTTTCAAGAGTCATAAGAATCCACTCCACCACAAAGGTTAGGTGACCTTGAATTGATTGACCAGAGCTAGTTCACTATTAATTTTGAGACGACGCCATAGAAGGTGCATTGAGACTTACATACGAGTGATGTGAGGCTTTTGCTACTAATCTTGTTTGATGAGTATTTTAGGTATCATGTCTAATACAAATTCTAATTGGGCAAGGTTCAAAGAACATCATGGAAACTGCTGCTTACTTTTCCAAACAAATAGTTGAAATGAATGGAAGGATAGGAGGTTTGGAGGAAAGGTTGGTACGGGTGGAAAATGTGAATCGAAGGAAAGCAATTCAACCTGAAAATGAGGATATATGGAGAACATCGATGCAGTCCACCACCATGACCCCTAAACAAGCCCATAATCTATGTTTTCCTCCACAATGTTGAACCAGAAGCTACCAAAACCCCACTTTCCAAATGAACTACAATCCAAGCCATCCAAGACAAGATACATCACCTCTACCAAATGTACCACAAATTCCTTACAAAGCCTACCAATACCAAAATTCCCTCTATGACAAAATGCATGGTGATCTCAACAATAATAAGTTTTCGAAGCATGGGGGTAGGGATACCTACGGAGTACAAAGGGAAGGAGTCTAACCTCGAGACTTAGGGTGGGATCATGACATGGGAGGCGAAGAGTATTGGTATAGAGGAGATAGGATGGTAGATGAAGAAGAAAGGTTGGATGAGAGGGTAAACTTTGCTTGCTTCATGGAGAAAGGAAAATCTTTGCATGATAATGATGAAGACTTGAAGGTAAATTCCAATCTTTCATCTGTTGTGAAAAGAATTACGGGAACCCTTGCCAAAGAAGAACTTGATCAAAATAACAACAACAACATACCCAGTATAATCCCACAAGTGGGGTCTGAGGAGGGTAGAATGTACGCAGACCTTACCACTACCATAGAAGTAGAGAGGCTGTTTCCTGGAAAGAACTTGATCAAAAGGAGAATCTATTTCATGCAAGGTACAAAATTCAAGATAAAGTGTGTTCTTTAACCATTAATGGTGGAAGTTCCATTGTTGTTCCATGGGAAGGAGGTTCCTTGACTAAAAATAAGGAGAATATGTGCATGAGAGCAAAGCCAATCAAGTGTTTAAGGATTGTGGATGAGGGATGTTCTATTATGCCATGTCAACACTTATCTTTTATTGCATGATAACCAAAACACTAGCACTTTGCCTAGTATTATTTCTTCTCTTTTGCAGGAATATGACAAGCAAGGCAAGGAAAATGTGGTAGCGGATGCCCTGTCAAGAAGGTATGTGTTGGTGACTTCCTTGACTTCTAGAATGGTTCCCCAAGGTAAATATACCCCTCTCCCTACTCTTAGTGGCTAATGTATGGATTTCTCTAGGGATGTTGTGTTGGTTCTTCCTAGGACTAAAAGAGGACATGATAGCATATTTGTGGCAGTGGATAGATTTTCTAACATGACTCATTTTATTCCATGCCATAAATGTGATGATGCATCCCATGTAGCATGTTTATTTGTCATAAATGCTCTTAAATTGCATGGAGTCCCTCAAACCATGGTTAGTGATAGGGATTCCAAATTTCTTAGTCACTTTTGGAAGAGATATGGCACACTTTGTACCATACATATGTTCTCTATTTCTTGCTATCCTCAAGTGGATGGAAAAAATAAGTAGTCAATAGGACTCTTGGAAGTGGTCTTCGGTGCATAATTAGAGGAACCCCAACTACTTATAAAGACCATATATCCTTGATTGAATTTGCATATAATCAGTCTTTCCATTTCTATATTGGAATGTCATCGTTTGACGCATGTTATGGCTTTAAACGTTTGTTTCTACTACCATAACTCCATTATCTAGTAAAATTGTTTTAAGCCTAGATGCCAAGCAAAGGGCAAGAGAGATGATGAACATTCATGCCAATGTTAAAGAGGCCATTGAAAAGAACAATTCTAATGTGGCTTTTTGAAAGAATTAAGGGAGAAAGGAAGTGCTCTTCAACACAAATGATTAGGTGTGGGTAGAGAGATTTCCACATGTTCGAAAATAAAAGCTAATCCGAAGAGGAGATGGACGTTTCTAAGTACACAAGAGAATCAATGACAATGCCTACATGATTGACTTGTCAAGTGAGTATAATGCTCATAATGTTTTCAATATTATTTATTTATCTCCTTGTGTTGTAGGTAAATCTATGGATTCAAGGATGAATCCTTTTCAAGAAGGGGAGGATGATAACATGCAAAGTAGAGATGGAACAAACATGAGTGATATGTGTCCCTCAAAACCATTCACAAGGAGTCAAACAAAAGATCTCCAAGACCTACAAGCAATGTTCATGAACAAGGAAGCATTAGAGGAGTTGAGGATCACCAAAGCAAGGTTTACAATGTGTGAAAGGTCTATCAAATTGAGAAGATGGAAGGAAAGAGATCATATGTGCAAATGGCTACTACTTGAATTCAAGGATTTGAAAAGAAGGCAACCAAACAAGGCCCTTACTCATTAATGGTAAAATTGTAAAGAAAATATCTTCTTTTATTTACTTATTATAAATAGCCTTATTTTGTTATTTGGAAGACTTAGACTACATTGAATATTGAATTCTCAAATTGTACTATCTTATTAGTGAGTAATTAGTGAGTAATTAAGGTGAACTCTTAGAATTGTTAGTTGACTTATGTGCTTGGTTAATTGAAGGTTGCCCATTTGTGGTTCTTAGTTTCCTTCAATTTTACCTTATAGGATTTTATTTGAGTTATTGAAATCAATTGGGAGGTGAGGGGTTTAGTCCCTTGTTGCCCATAATTTCAATAGTTTGAATTTAATACACATATCATTCTATCATTGTTCCTTTTTCCCTTTCTTTCTTGTTTGATGTTTATCAGGTCGTCAAAAACAAGGAAACATTTTGGCTCTATTTGGGTTGTTGCGGATAGAATGACAAAGTCAGCTCACTTCTTACCTATCAAAACCACTTATGGTACCAAAGATTATGCAAAGTTATATATACATGAGTTGGTTAGATTGCATGGGGTGTCGTTTTCTATCATTTTAGATTGTGGTGCTCAATTCACTTCTCACTTTTGGAGGTCCTTCCAAAGAGGTCTTGGTACCAAGGTTAAGCTTAGCATGACCTTTCATCCTCAACTGGATGGTCAAGCCTAGAGAACTATCCAAACCCTTGAGCATATGCCTAGAGCTTCTTATTTGGAGTTTATGGGTAGTTGGTATGAACATCTTCCACTCATTAAATTTGCTTACAATAATAGCTATCGCTCAAGCATTGGTATGGCTCCTTTTATAGCTCTTTATGTTAGGCGTTGTAGATCCCCGATTAGGTGGTTTGAAGTTGGAGAAATGGCTTTGCTATGTACGTATTTTGTCATGGAAACCTTGGAAAAGGTGAGTTTGATAAGGGAAAGATTGAAAACATCCCAAAGTAGACAAAAGTCCTACTCCAATGTGAGGATAAGAGATCTTGAGTTTAAGGTTGGTGATTTGGTTTACTTGAAGTCTCACATATGAAGGGTGTGGTTTGTTTTGGCAAAAAGGGGAAATTAATACCCAAGATTTGTGGGTCTTTATAAGATTTTGAGGAGGATTGGCAAGGTTGCATATGAGTTGGAGTTTCCTATGGAGATGAATATGGCTCATCCGGTTTTTCATGTAACTATGTTAAGGAAGCGTGTGGGTGACCCAAGTGTTGTAGTGACCTTGGATGTTGTGGGTGTTGTGTAAGATAATTTGACTTATGAAGAGGTCCCGATAGGGATTTTCGATAGACACATGAAGAGGTTGAGAAACAAAGATATAGCTTCCGTCAAGGTTCTTTAGAGGAATCAACAAGTTGAAAGTGCTACATGGGAAGCCGAAGCTGACATGAGGAAGCAATACCTATACCTTTTCCACTCTACTCAAGCCGAAAGTACCAATATAAGTCGCCTATATGATTTCAAGTCTTTAGTCTCAACCCTTATCTCCTTTTGCATGCATTCATGTTTACGTTGACAAGTTTATGGTGATTTTTGACATTCATGTTGAGATTTCTGAAAATAATGTTTAAGTGCATTTGTTACATTCATGTCGGGCTGAGATCATTATGATTACTTCTCATATGTACATTTCTTTGACATTCGAGGATGACATTCCAAAGGGGAGATATTGAAACGCCCCAGAATATGCTTTAGAAATGCATATAATCGTAATTTCCATATATCTCAAAATCAATGCGTGATATCAAAAATCAAACTCATATTCTCGATCAGGGGGCGAAATTGATTGCGAAATAAGTATAATCCTGGTTTTAGAGAACCCATAGCGAAAAATGATTTTCACTAATTTTCTTCATCTAGTGTCTATCTGCGCGCTGCAGGCAATGCGCCAGGGGCGCAGAGCAGTACAAATTGGGCATGTGCGATAGGGTCCGCTTCGTGGACCAATGTTAGATTTTCCTCAATTTTTCATTTTTCAATGGCATTGGGGTCATAGCCCCATGCCCCCTTGTGTGTGAAAATACCTATACTTAGCCATTACTCAACTCTATATCACTCAAGATCCTCTCAAAAACCTCTCCAAGGCTTAACCAAATATCTAATTCAAATTTCAAGGGTTTCAAGCCTAACTTTGGAACTCAAGGATTCTCTTCAAGCTCCAAGTTCGTTTCAAGCTCAACTCAAGGAAACCCAAGTTTGAGGTGTGTGGGTTTCATCCATTGGGTCCTTTCACCCATGGAGACCAATCTTCATTTTTATGAAAATAACATGTTTTCAAGTTGTATCTTCTATGGGTATTTCTTATTATGGATTTTGATTACAAATTATATTAGCGTTTTATGAAATGTTGATTGATTATGAATGTCTATATACTTCAATCTTATACTATGAATTGGTTTTTCTATTGAGACTATGCATGTTTTGAGCTATGAAACTATGATCTATTATGAGATTTGATGATTGTTTTCAAGGTATTCTACATAAGGGTTTTGCTATGTGTTGGTGGGTTGATTTGGATTAATTTTCTCATATTATTTAATTCTTGAATTACATGATTTTGAACTATCATTATGAACCCACCAAGTGTTTGATAAAATATCTTGAAAAGGATTCTCAAGTTATTGGTGATTTATTACATGGTTCATAAGCCAAGTGACTATATGATGATTAAGGGACTGCATGTATTCATTGAATTCATGAAATGTATTTGTAGTATCGCATATAGACCACACCTTTTTGAGGGTGTGACATGCTCTACCACCTTCTTTAGGGGATGGCATGCCTCAACCACCTTGTTGGGGGGTGACATGCCCATACCACCATGTTAAGGGGTAGATACCTTGACCACCTTGTTGGGGGATGACATGCCCATACCACCATGTTGGAGAGTGGATACCTCAACCACCTTGTTGGGGGGTGACATACCCATACCACCATGTTGAGGTGGTGGATACCTCGGCCAACTTGTTATAGGGTGACATGCCCATACCACCATGTTAAGGGATGGATACCTCAAGCACCTCACCAAGGGGGTGACATGCCTGGCATTTCATGTAATAGTTTACTTGGTCTATGTTGGTTATCATCTCTTCCCACACATGTAATATATATTTTGCATGTTATATGATTTACAAGCATGTTTTACTTCAAGCGTTGATCATGCATGCCATATTAATATTATATTTATCCATTATACATTTTGAATATGTTGGTCTATGTCTTGTTGCATTGTATCTTACATACTTCGTACACTCAAACATACTAATGCATACTCTATGCCTATATGATGTTATCATGTAGGAACCAGAGCACCTCTTGATCATCCTCCACGTGGCTAGTATTGGAATTTCGGAATATAAGCTTTGGTGAGTCCTCAAGTCTGGGGACACTAGCAATGGTTCTCTTAGTATTTGATATCTCTTTATATTGAACACTTGATACTATGAGGGTGAGCCCGAAAAGTGTCTTGGCCTCCGCTCCAATCTATGTTAGAGGTATTGTTGGAACAAATGATGTACTTATGTCATGAGCTTGACTCTTGTGTATTTTATGATTATCAAAGACTTTCCTTAGTTCTGTTTCCCTTTTTTATATATATTGTTGTTGTTATTATGCTTCTGCAATCAAGGATGTGTGATTGATATGCTAAGGGGCTTGATTAGGGTTTCTTCAGGTTCTCCATTCGTCGTATCACGTCTAGATCCTAGGCTTGGGTTGTGACAAGAACGGAACTGGTAAGGTCGATTTCCATCAATTGGAAGGAACATCCATAATAGACAATATAGATAGTAAAGACCTCATAAGGTCCATAAATACAATCTCTAAAACAAAAATACATAAAGAGTAGAAAATATGTGGATTCCTTGTCTAAGGGCTCACCACAACAATAAGCTAGTCTCGAACGCCAACTACTAGACATGAGTCGGTGAAGAGTACCTATCTCTACATGGTCAAATCATACAGGCAAATATGCGTTAGCACGTTTGAATGTACTAAGTTTGTGAGATGCAATACATAGATGAAACTATAATGGCATCATAATTAAACATAACATATAAGTATACAAAAGATTAATGAGTCATGAAACAGGCTTAAACATGTACAAGAAATATGGCTCAGATCAATATGAGACAATGCATATTATACACATGAATTTAAGACATATCATAGTATCATGTAAACCTATAGGAATGGATCATAACTGACAATAAGACCATGTGAGCTACTATATAGAATCCAATGATACCTTCCATTGGGAAAAGTCTAATGCACTCCTTCCATTGGAAAAAGCAAAATCTACTTGCCAAGGTGGATATTCAAAACTTAGTAACTTTAGAATTGCATCTTACATAGCTTTTGGGCCTACACGGATCCACTAGCCTAGCCTATAAGGCTTCTATGGTGACACATAGATAGGGACATCGAGATTTAGCTTTAAGGGATCATGCCTTAAATAACAGGATGAGTCCTAATCTCTAGTCCCCTTGGTGTTAAGTCATCCCATGAAAATCTTTTAAAATATACTCTTAAAGTCATAAGTAGCAATCATAGGAATAGCTCAAACTTAAGAATCTTTCTTCTACATCTTTTAGAGAAATAATCATCATACACATGTCTTTGGTAAACATTAATTTTGAGGCTCTCCATAAATTCCCTAATCATAGTCATAATTTATGGAAAACTTTCATTGAAAATAAGCCAGGCTTAATTGATGCATTGACCAATCATAAATCACATAAGTCTTAAAAAATTCTTTTAAAAGGCATATCGAAATCACCCAACCTTAATTATATCAAAACCACTCATAGAATCAACATCATACTTCAAACATATACATATATTTACTTAACAAAGTAATCATTGAACTTTATGAATATCATATAATAAATTAAGAATTATGAAGAAATCATAAGCTGGCATTAGAATTGTAACACTTAAATAAAAAAAATAAAATGAATAGTAGGGAACTCTGAAGGTTAGAATTGCTGAGGAAGAGATAATCATGAACAACACTGAGGATAATAAGGCCAAGCTACATGTTGTAACAGTTG
>JAOTQR010079268.1:0-10670 GCA_025774065.1 Solanum ossicruentum
CTCATATTTCTTCATCATAGTGATATCATCGGTTGTTCTCGTGGTTTTTTCCCGAAAGGGTTTTCCACGTTAAATCCCTGTGTTCTCATTTTTACTTTTCTGCTCATATTTCTTTTCTTTATTGTCGATATAATTATAACAAAACCTTTAAGGGAGTACCATTGATATATTATTGAAATGTCTATTTATTTCTTCTCTTATTCAAATAATGCTAGATGATGGCGCTTGAATTGGGAGTATACAATATCAGAAACTCAATAGCACCAAGAGTTTACAAATCTATGATAACAGAAAGCCTTAAGGGTTAAAAAATGTTATTTTAAGAACTGTGCCTCTGAGAGATCTTGGAACGACAGATCCGACTTTAACATCACTTATCAAGTATTTGATCCATGATTCTTCAGAATATGTATCTGACAATATTTTCGTTGTTGATGGCAGAGGTACCTTAACATGTGTCCCAATTTTCTCATCACTCTAGTATAGAGGCAGATTCATGAGGCTATTATATTTGTTGTCCCGATGTTCTCGGACTCCAAATGTATTGTATTTGGTGTCCCGATGTATTTGGTGTCCCGATGTTCTCGGACTTCATGGACACAAAGCAGGTCTTTATCAGTTAAGAACTATTGGATGCCTGTGCTATGCTACCAAGATGATCAAACAAGATAAGTTCTCCCCTAGAGCTGAGGGTTGTGTATTAATGGGATACTCATCAACTCAGAAAGGATATCTGTTATATAGCCTATCCCAAGGAAAGCTTATCATCAGCAGGGATGTTGCATTCAAAGAAGATATATTCCCTTTCAAGCAGGTGATCAACAGACAAAAACCAATTTTCCCACCTGAAGCCACTGCAATATCAGATGATTTTCCCATTTGTGACAATGATAAAGAACTACCTGTGCCCATCCCTACAGTTGGTGATCTATCAGAGTCAGCAGATTTTTCTGATGAAGGACCTACTGCACAGCTTGACAATAGCAGAGTTGAGGTAGTGACAGTTAGGAAATCTGTCAGAAATCTCACCCTCCTATTTGGATGAAGGACTATGTGACTCAGCCAACTAAAGCTCTTCAATATCCCTAGAGCAACTATGTCTCCTATAACAACATATCACCCAAGTACAATACCTACTTATCTGTATTCTCCATAGAAGTTGAATCAAAGACATTTGAGGAACCAATCAAGGACAAGAGATGGATACATGCCATGCAACAAGAAGTACAAGCATTAGAAGAAAATGGAATCTGGAAGATAGTTGCACTGCCTGAGGGAAAGAATATTGTTGGTTGCAAGTGGGTATTCAAGATCAAATACAAAGCTGATGGTCAGGTTGATAGATTCAAGGATAGATTGGTGGACAAGGGATACATCCAAGCCGAGGGAATTGACTACCAAGAGACATTCTCTCCAGTTGTTAAAATGACAACAGTTAGGTCTATTATAGCTCTAGCTGCTGCTCAGAACTGGAATATCTTTCAAATGGATGTTTTTAATGCCTTTTTGAAATGGGATCTACTTGAAGAAGTGTATATGGAGCTGCCTAAGGGATTCTACAGTGCTGAAAAGGGAGAGTCCCTTAGACTATTCTCTATTCATAAAGAAAAGGAATGGTGGAATGGTGATAATATTGGTATATGTTGATGATCTACTAATCATAGGTAATGATGCAAAGTTGATAGAAGAGACCAAACATGTTTTACATATCCACTTCAAGATCAAGGACTTGGGTGAACTCAAATATTTTCTGGGCATTGAGTTTATGAGATCACAGAAGGGAATACTGATGAACCAGAGGAAGTATGCACTTGAATTGATAAGCTGAAGCAGGATTGGGGAATGCTAAGCCCAATATGACACCTCTAGAATGCAATCAAAAGTTAACTAGTGCAGAATTTGATTCAGAAGCCCTGTATGAAGACATTCTAAAGTCTCAAAGATTGGTTGGAAAGTTGCTCTACCTCACCTTTACAAGGACAGACATAGCCTTTGTTGTTCAATTGTTGAGCCAGTTCATGCAAAAGCCCAAAGTATCACATTGGCAGGCTGCTTTGAGAGTAATCAAATATATCAAGTTAGAACCTGGGAAAGGATCGCTAATGAGCTCCAACCAGGACTTTCAGCGAGGGTATTTTGTGATGCAGACTGGGCTGCATGTCCCAGCATAAGAAGGTTAGTAACTGGTTTCATTTTGAAATTTGGAGATTCTCTTATTTCATGGGAATCAAAGAAGCAATAGATAGTATCTCGAAACTCCACAGAGGCTGAGTACAGAAGCTTGGCAGTATTGACAGCTGAAGTAGTATAGGTTGCTAGCTTATTCAAGGAGCTGGGATCAAATTGATGGAGCCAACCCTCATCTATTGTGATAGCAAATCAGCACTACAAATTGCTGCCAATCCAATGTTCCACGAGCATACAAAACATATCGAGATAGATTGTCATTTTATTAGGGAGAAGATTCAAAAAGGATTGATCAAGACCATCTATGTTCATACCAAAGATCAACAGGCCGACTTGCTCACCAAAGCGTTAGGAAAAACACAACATAACTTCCTACTAAGAAAGCTTGAATTATTGAACCTTTTCAATACATCCAGCTTTAGGGGGAGTATTGAGGATGTCAACTAGTTAGTTAATTGTTAGATTAGTCAGTCAACTATCCAGTTAATTAGTTGATTAGTTAGCTAAAGTTAGTTAATTAGTTGAAGATTAGTATTCTGTGTGGTGCAGCCACATGATAAGAAGTGTTGGATTTACTTGCACATATAAAAGGCCTCATTGTACACATTCTTCAGTTAACAGAAAGAAAAATCAATTTTCCCCAAATCTTCTTCTCCAAGTTCAATCTCTCCAAGTTCCATCTGCAGAGGCTTGAACTTTGGCATCTAGAATAGAGGCATATTCATGAGGCCATTGTATTTGGTGTCCCGATGTTCTCGGACTCCAAATCTATTATTTAGATGCAATGGTTCATTGCTCTAAGCCTCCAAATTAAGCAACACAACTTGATATTGAAGGAGAAAAATATTTGAGCTCTACATCCCAAAGGAAAAATAGTTACTCGAACACCTGAGCTACATTCAGTTCCTGAAAGTAGTTCCCCTTTGGTATGCTTGCTTTATGATGTGAGGCGACTTGCTAATAGTTCTCTCATAGTTCTCTTTCCTCACAGACATTCATCTGCCATTATTTTTTGGAAGCTACTTATCATAATGAAAGACGAGGGTTATATAGGTTGATTCAATAAGAATGGTTCATTGCATACTAATTAATCTAGTTGTTCTGTAGTTATAGAGAAACATGTCTCCGACTTTGTTCTCATAAATTCTAGTTTGCACAGCAAAACAAATCCAATGAAGGATGTTTATTTGACCAATTTTCATCAATTTATTACTGCTAGTTATTCCAAATGACATTGACTACTAAAAGAAGTAATGAGATTGGTCTCGATTAGTTAACCCGTGTGCTAGAGTGACTATTTTCATGTTGCACAAATTCATCTGCAATTGTTTTTTGGAGGAGCTACTTTCAGCGGATGGAAGATATGATTATATAGAGTGAAAATATAAATATAATGAACCATTTTAGACCCAAATTCTTTCATGAGTCTCTTTCTCTCATGGGCCAAGAGTCGAGTTGTTCTGTTACAATCAGAGGAAACATGATAAAGCATGTAATCAAAGTATAAATGTTAATAAGACAACAAATGATTGCATATTCAAAATGATCACGACATTTCTAATCATGAATTAGTGCATTTCGCCTTTGATCCACCTATTTTGGCAAAGTTATCTTTCCATTCACGTGCAATTTGTTTTTTGGGCCTGCTACTTTCAGGAAATTTAAAATGTGATTATATTTCGAAATATAGTTTATAAAGAATGAATTTTTGCATTCCTAGTTGGTGCTTCTGCCACACTAATCCAAACTCAGAATAAAGACAATTCCTTTATCAAGATCAATGTCAATAAAGCAACAGAGAAGATGATACTAGCATATTCCTAATTTGAAACGATCACAACATCCAATCATTAAATCATGAGGTATATACCTATAATCAATCTATATCCTAGCCTTTCGGGAAAGAGACACACTTGTACTTGTGACCTTGGTTTCATAGAAGATGAGCAATTGGCTCTTCAATCTGCTCCTCCTCATCCAAATCTGAAGCTCTTATTCATCTTTATACAACAAACGAACTCCAAAATAAAGAAGATGATTTTAGCACTCTAGAGGAATTTATCCTAAAGCACCTATAGTTGTTTGATGTCTTTCCATTTGCCTTAGATGCATCCTATAAGCCAGCAAGAGGTAGCAACAAAAACTTAATACCAAATCCTGAATGTTTGGATAAGGAAAACTTCTAGGTCATCCACGATGTTCTATCATCACATAACGGAATCATGTGAGCTGTGATGTCATGAATTAATTCGCCAGAGTAACATACAACAAATCCCAAGAAGTTATCCCATACATACCAATTCTTAGGCAAATTGATTGATTCACTTGCATCCATTCCCTGATGGTGGAACCAACTTGGAATAAACTGACAACTCATAAACACTTGAACTGACTAGGATTCTGAAACACTTTTAGAACATCTCATCAACTCATACTGCAACGACATGATATTCTGAAACAACCAATTACAGATCCAATCACTGCTCCAATCTGCATATATTGTTTCTAATTACTATTGAATCTCTAGCTGCTGTGTAAGCTTGTTCAAATGTGATAAGCCCAAGGATCGAAGAGCACCAACTTGGGCTATGCTTTGAGGTAGATGCTCAAAATTATTTCCATTGAGATTCAACACTTGCAAAGAGTATAAGGACCCAATGACATCTGGAAGTCCTCCATCTATTAAATTGCAGTAACTGAGATTCAAACACTCCAAATTTTGCATTCCCGTGAAACCTGGCAACTCTTTCAACTTGTTGCAATGTGATAATTAAGTCCAAGTATCAAAGAGCACCAAGTTGGCCTATGATGCTTTGAGGTAGATGCTCAAAATTATTTGCCTTGAGATATAATGTTTTCAAAAAGTACAAGGATCCAATGTATTCCAAAAGTCCTCCATCTATTAAATTGCAGTAACAGAGATTAAGATATTCCAGTGAGCATAACCCTTCATTCACCCAAGGGAATATGAAGCGCGCTCCATCTTCTGATTCTTCTTTCGCAAAAGTCAATAATTTAAGCTTGTTCAACCGGACGATGGAAGATGGAAGTCATGAAATTAGAGTATCGCGGGCGTCAAGCTCCTCTAATTTTTCAAAACCACCAATCTTGTCAAGCAAGCATTCAAGTTTTCAGCCCTTTGACACATCTAGCTTCACCAAATATTTCAACTTGCAAATGCTTCTTGGTAAAGATACAAGGTTATCTATGACACAAAAATGAATGATAGATGAAGATATTTCCCTTATCCCATAGTGTTTCATCTTATTCAGTAACTCTGGCTTCATTATTCCGAGTATTTCTAAAAATTGCTCTAAACTAGGGCAGTTGTCTAGACACAGAGATTCAAGAGATTCCATATTAACATATGGAAACTTCTTAAGGCTTCTACAAGCATGCAAATTTAACAAAATGAGTTTTCTAGAACATCTTAGGGAGTGGTGAACCTCTTCAGTGCTCATACATTTGCAAGATCTAATTTCTCCAAATTTGGCATCCCCATGAAACCTGGCAACTCTTTCAGCTCGCTACATTTTTATAAGTCCAAGGATTGAAGAGCACTGAGTTGGGATACGCTTCGAGGCAAATGCTCAAAATTATTTCCCTTGAGACACAACACTTGCAAAGAGGATAAGGATCCAATGTCTTCTAGAAATCCTTCATCTATTAAAATTGCAGTAACTCAAATCCTTCCAATGTGCATAACCTTTCATTCACCTGAGGGAATACGGAGCATGCTCTATCTTTTGATTCTTCTTTTGCAAAATTCAGTTTCTAAAGCTTGTTCAATCGGACAATGGAAGACGGAGGTCATGAGATTAGCGTTTAGCTGGCATCAAGCTCCTCCAACTTTTCTAAATCACCTATCTTTTTTGGCAAGCTTTCAAGGTTATTTATGACAAATAGATTTAGCTTTGTAAGATTAGCTTGCAGATGATGAATAAAAGATGATGGTATTTCCCTTATCCCAGTATGTTTCATACAGATCACCAACTCTAGCCTCTTTATTCCATGGAATTCTGGAAATTTCCCAAAACTATAGTAGCCGTCATAATACAAATGTGCATTTTATCAACTTGTACCATTTTGTTACAATTTTTGAAATCATTGCAATAGTATTAATAGAAGAATGGATTATTGCGGCTTAAAAATTGCCATTTTTAAGCTCATTATGATAATTATAAACTATTGTTATACAAAAACTAAATTTTCGAAATCGTTATGTTCTTTTGCATTACAAAAACCTTCACAAAAAGTTACTACAACAAGCATGATTTTGGAGAGGTTGAGACAAACCCAACAAATTGAAAGTATAGTGGGGGTCTTTTACAATCTTCACACTTAAAACGCCACAAAAAAAATTATTTTGTTGGGGTTGGCACAAACGCTACAAATTGAATGCGTAGTGGGAGTCTTTTACAACCTCCACACTTAAAACGCCACAAAAAGAATTATTTTGTTGTGGTTGGCACAACTGCTACAAATTGAATGTCCTTATTAATAAACCACCACCATTTAGCAGTTTTTTGTAGTGCTTGTGGTGTTTGCCTTGCCTTTGTAGCGTTGTACAGGCTGCCTGGGCAGTTCATGGCACCCTCCACACCTCATGGAGTGCACCCAGGCTGTGTAGAGGCTCGTGGTGGGTGCCTTGGTTGCAAAACATGTCTGCCTTAGCCCAGTCCCTTCACGAAGGCCCTTTCATGGAGGAAACCACTTGTTAAGTGCACCACGAGCTGTGAAAGGCTTCGTGGTGTGCGTTTCATTTCCAGGATTGTTTGCTTCGACATTTTGCACTTAGTACATGCTTCTCTTGCCAATGCCTAGCTGCATATGTGCCGATCTCAGTCCCAACTCCAGACAACTTCAATCAATCTTCCTTCAAGAGGATACAAGCACATGTGACTTCCAATTTCCAGTTGCCTTCACGTTTGTAGTTTGTTCTCATCCAAATTCAAGCAATTGTTGTTCTAGCTTTTAATGTCTAGTAAGCACTGCTCCCAAGCTATTGTCCAGCTGTTCAAAGCATGAATCAAGCCTCGTACAATGAGAAATCCAACCAACTCATCACTCTAGTGATCACACAATTGTGCAATGCTTAATCTGTTTCTCCTCCACAAGCTCATCCATTTTTTACATTACTGTTTCTCATGTTGCTTTGGCGTGCTGAATTTCCTCATGACCAGCACCCTTCTAAACTCAGCCCAAAATTATGAGCAAATCCGTTCCTTGTCCATTATCTCCATGAAATCCTAATTTTCCATAAAATCAACATAAAACGTACATCAATCTAACAAAACATGCTTAAGAACTCACAATAATCCTATGTTTTGGTGTCATAAAAGACATATTGTCGTGACTCATCAGTACTTGAAGCCTAAAAAAGGTGAGGATATCTGGCCCGCATATCTAACTCCAACTCCTAAGTAGCCTCCTTAACAGGACGGTGTCACCACTGAACCTTCACTGAAGGTATATTCTTGGACCTCAACCTCCGAACCTGTTTGTCCAATATAGCTACTGGCTCCTCCTCAAATGCCAAATATGGACCTAACTCAACAAAATCATACGAGATCACATGGGACTCATTTGAAATGTACTGGTGGAGCATGAAAACATAGAAAACAGGATGAACCGCTAATAATCTCAGTGGTAAGGCCACCTCACCAACTCTCCTCAAAATCGCAAACGGGCCAAAGGATGAATCAAGGACTAAGCTTGCCCTTCTTCTCGAATCTCATCAAACCTTTCATAGGTGAAACTTTCAGCTAAACACTATCACCAACAAATAACTCAAGAGACCTAACCCTCTAGTCGACATAACTCTTCTAGCGTCTTTTAGCTGTCAAAAGTTTACACTGAATCAGTCAGACTCGGTCTATGGCATTTTGGAGCAAATTAACACCTAACACCTTGGATGAACCTGAAATGGATCGTCCAATAGGCAATCTACACCTCTGGCCATACAAAGCCTTAAATGATGCCATCTGAATGCGGGAGTGATAACTATTATTATATGCAAACTCTGTCAACGGTAAGTATTGGTCTCATCGAGCCCCAAAGTCTATCACACAGGCCCTAAGTATGTCCTCCAACACCTGAATGGTGCACTAGGATGGACTGTCAGTCTGGGGTGAAAAGCTGAACTCAAATCCAATCGAGTGCCTCAACCACATTTTAGAGCCTTCCAAAATCGGGAGGGTGAACACAGATCCTCTGTTTGATACTACAGAAACTGGCACTACATGCAATCTAACAAAGTCTCGAATATACAACCTAGCCAACGACTCCACATTGTAGCTAGTCTTCATTGGTAGAAAGCGAGCCAACTTGGTCAAATGATCAACATCCACTCAAACTAAATTGAACTTGCTCAATGTATACATATCAATGCCAATGCCACAATAAGAGTAAATATATGCAATATGACATAATAATGATATGCATAATAGCCATAACATGACAAAGGAGTAAATATATGCAATGTGACATGATAATGAAAGGCTATGGCAGGTGTATCAACTAGTACCACAACGTCATCAGTAAGTCTCATATCATCACCCTCTTGTCAATAATCAAAATGCCAATAAAATCAGACTTTTCAAGCCCCAAAATATGCTTATATATCTCAACTGTATCACAATTAACATCAATCTACCTCATGACTCTCCCAATGGTATCATAAGTCTCACATAATCACATTAATGTCCAACATATCTCAATTCTCAAGATTTCATCTCAAATTATCAATAGAATAACAAATTACCCAAATTTCGCCACAACCATATTACATTTTTATCACAATTCTATCATATAAATCTATTTTCCCATGAATCAATCTATATCTTACAATTATCAGATGAACATATCAAACAACTCAAATCCAGTCCTAAAAAGGTTAGCGAACCTACTTTGATGCCAAAATCGCATTTAGACAAGCTTTCAATCAATTCAAACCTCCAAACGATCCACGAATCAATTAATCGCTATTCAAAATAGATACTATGCATCAAAAGATGAATTTTGATACTCATATTGGCATGAATTAGGCTTTAAGGAAAAATGGTCAAAATCAGGTCTAAAATTCCAAGTTCTCGAATTTGAAAATTGACTTAAAATATGAATCTACGTGAGAAAAGAATTGCGTGACTGAAAATCCCACTAAAATTGAATTCAAATCGAAAGAGAAATCATGAAGATAAAAGTCATGAAGATTAATTAGAATGATGATGGAATCACTCACCCAAAAGTTTCTCATAAAAACCTCCTTTGAAGATTGCCCCAAAAGCTTGAAATGTTTGAAAATAGAGTAAAAATGGTGACTCTCGGGTTTAATAACTGAATAGACGAAAATGTACTCTGCGAACATGGAAGAATATCCATGAACACAAAGCACTGGGACCAAAAATACATCCATGAATGTGGGATTGGGGCCAGCAAGCATGAAGCCTAAGGCAGCTGCACTTCGCTAACGCAGATGCCTAGTCCTCACATGTGAAAAGGATGAAGTCAACACTTCCATGAATGCAAAGGCTATGGCATGTATGCGGGGAAAGATTTCAACTGTAACATAAGCTAGATACAACAGCCATAATCAATGAAATGTCCCAAAAATGTGCTTCGGAATGCCCATAATAATAATTTTCATATATCTCAAAATTCTTGCCTGATATTGAAAATCCGACTTCATATTCTTGATCAGGGGGCAAAATTGAGTGGAAAATATGTATAACCCCAATTTTAAAGGACTCGTAGTGAAAAATAATTTTTGCTAATTTCCAAATTCTAAAGAGCATCCGCGCCCTGGCCACGATACGCCAGGGGCGCGGAGCAGTGTATTTCCTTTCTTCGTATTTGGTCAACATCACGGACTGGACACAAACCAGGATAATATTTTCCTTGCTTTTCTGTTGTGCCAAGGACATTGGAGTGATAGCCCCTTTCCCACTAAAGCGTGAAATCACCCATACTTAGTCTTTTTTCAACTCTATAACTCAGAAAACCCTTTCTCAAAACCCTCTAAGATTCTATCAATTCTCCCATTCAAATCTAAGGATCTCAATTTCAACTTTGAAACTCAAGGATTCATTTCAAACTCTAAGACTACTTCAAGTTCAGCTCAAAAGATGCAAGGTTTAAGGTATGTGGGTTTCATCCATTGGGTTCCTTTCATCCATTGGGTTCCTTTCATCCATGGGGCCCAAACTTTACTTTTTTATGAAATTTTATGTTTTCAAGTTGTATTACCTATGGGCATCTTTTATTATGAATTATGAGCATAAATTATGTTGGGGTTTCACGAGATATTGATCGATTATGCATGACTACCTATTTCAAGCTTATACCATGAACTGATTTTGTCTATTGAGACTATACATGTTTTGAGCTATGAAACTATGATTTATCATGAGCTTTTGTAATGGATTTCAAGGTACCCTACATGAGAGTTTTACTACATGTTGGTGGGTTGATTTGCATTAAGTTTA
>JAOTQR010079269.1:0-10668 GCA_025774065.1 Solanum ossicruentum
TTATTATTATTATTATTATTATTATTATTATTATTATTATTATTATTATTATTATTATTATTATTATTATTAAATATTTTAATTCAAATTTTATTACAATATTTATTAGCTTTGTCTTAAAATTGTCAAGTGGTTGTTGCATAATTTGTCACTTGGCTCAAAAATTTGATTTGAGCTGCCGAAATTCGAATGTTGACCAAAGTAAAACTATGGTCTAAAATCAACTTAAAATGTAATTTTGGTCCAAAATCTTCATTTTAACTCCACCGCAAATTCTCCTAGACTATATTCTAAATTCCACAGTTGATTAAATCGACAAAATTGGATTTTGACATTCGAAACTCAAAATGACCACAAATCTCAAATTTTCCAACCTTAAGCCTTGCAAAACTCTTTCTTTAGCAAAACTTCAACTTTTTACGAGGTTTTGAAAATTCAACTTTTAGACTCAACCAAAAAAGACTCAAGGCAACTTTTGGTAAGGGCAAAATAATAATTTTATTGAGAATGTCAAAAATGGCCTCCAAGGTCATTATATAATCTACTACTAAAAATAATGTTCATCTTCGAGCATGAGGCAAGGAACATACCTAAAGGCTCAAAAAGCTGAGAGTATCAGGCACACATATTCCTCTCCATTTCCCAGGTAGCCTCAGTCTTAGGCATGTGGCTCCACTGTAGCTTTACTAAAACTATCTCCTTAGTCCTCAACTTCCTCACCTATCTATCTAATATGGCCATCGGATGCTCCTCATAAGTCAAATCTAGGATCAACTCCACCGAATCCATGTAAACCACATGAGATTCTTTCAGAATGTAATGCCACAACATGAAAACATGAAACACAAGATGTACAAAAGAAAGGTTGGGTGGTAATACAAGTCTATAAGTCATTTCTCTCATGCTATCTAGAATCTCTAAAGGCCAATAAACCTAGAACTGAGCTTGTCATTCTTCCGAATCTCATAACACCCTTCAAGGGTGAGACCTTCAACCATACCATTTCACCAACCATGAATCTAAAGGTCAAACCCTTCTCTCAGCATAGCTCTTTTGGCAATTCTAGGATGTTGCTAATCCACTCTGAATCAACCACACATGCTCTAGATGATTTCTCAACACATCTACCCCCAAGCTCTCCATCGGCACTGAGTTAAACCATTTGATGGACAATCTACATCTCCGGCCATATAAGGCCTCAAAGGGAGCCATCTGAGTTTGGGAATGATAACAATTGTTGTGTGCAAACTTTGCCATGGCCAAGTGCTGATCCCATCTGGCACCATAATCAATGATACATGCTCGTAGCATATCCTCTACCACCTGAATGGTCATCTCCGACTAGTCATCGGTTTGAGGATGAAAGGATGTCGCCCAAGTTACACTTGTTTTTTTAGGATAAAGTGGTCGTTGTAAAGAAATAGAACCTAACCAAGGTTATGTTCGAACCCAAGGGAATATGTAGACTTAGAAAAATTCAATTAATGCAATTTGAGTGATTAACCAAATTTGGTGAACTTAACTTATTGTTATGCATGCTATACACTAGAAAAAAATTTGGTTATCCGGTGATACTAAGTTAGGGAATCATGGAGAAAATAATACCCTAATTTCTCTTCATATTGGTTAAACACTAGTCTCAATTTAGAGTTATTTATACTTGTGATTATAACGTCTACCATATTCTCTTGGGTTCGAACCAAACCTTGGTTAGGTTCTATGTCTTGACGATGACCGCTTTAGCCTCAATGTGATGTTAGTAAATTTGATGTATTTTTTGTGTTTGTTTTATAGGATTTCAGGGTTGGCACAATGTTTGGGAAAAATATGTAGAATTTGTTGATTTTAAGGATCCATGAGACCCTTTACGGGCTATAACATATTCTACGAGCCATGAATGAGGTTTCGTGTGCAATTCCAGTGAAGGATAGATTTCTAAAGTTTGGTCTACGAACATGCAAACGAGTCGTAGAGGACATGATGAGCCGTAGACCTAGTCTTGTACCCTAAGGATCAGAAAAGGACGACTTTCTACAATTTTATCACACGAAACCCCCTATGAGCCGTAGAACCTTTTACGGGTCATAGAGGGGTACCGTAGAACCCATGTCCAGAATCCAAATAATGGATTATGAAAGCCCCACTACGAGCTGTAAATCACTATATGGCCTGTAGAGCATCTCGTCGAGCCTACCGACCTAGTTATCCCATTTTGTTTTGGATTTGTATATTAAACACAATAACCAGGTTTCCAGGTTATTTTTCTTAGAGAGAATAGAGATACAGTAGAGAAAAACATTGGAGAATTTGAGAAACACTTACAAACTTTGATTTCATCATTTGATTTCAATCTTGTGATTTTCATTGAAGAGTTGGATTTTATTATGCTTAATTCAATTATGTAAGTGCTCAATTATGTTATTAAAATTCATTAAGTCATGCATTTACATTGATCATGAGTAGTTAAATCCACCACTAGGGTTGTGGGAACCATAAAGAATTAATAAGGTAAAATCAAATAATTCATAATTCTTGAAAAGTGTGCATCCATGTATTAATTAATTCTCTTCACTTTAACTGTTTCTAATGCTTGCCAACATTAGAACCCTCCTAGTGTTACTAATTGGACCAATGTAGCAATAAATAGGAAAAGAGATTAATTAATAAAATTCGATTGATGTTTCTCATCTAATCAACCAAACTGGGCTAAGGGGAGGTTATACTGGGACAATAGGTAAGGGTTAGTATGTCACACTACGGGGATGGACCAAATCACATAGTGAATTTCACCTTTCGCTCAGGCCAAAGGGTTTGGTGAACTTAACTTATTGTTCAGCATGCTATACACTAGAAATGAATTTGTTTATCTGGTGATACTAAGTTAGGAAATCATGGGGCACCCGAGTTTCTCTTCTCATTGGTTTAAAACTATCTTACTTTAGCGTTATTGTTACTAGTGATTATAAACCACCACCACCCTCTTTGGGGAGATAAGTTGGTTAAAAGACCTGAATTACAAAAATCGAATTTTTTTAAGTCTATCATATTCCCTTGGGTTCGACCCTAACCTTGGTTAGATTCTATATCATGAAAACGACTGTTTTTCCTCAAAAAGGAGGTGTAGCTTGGGCGACATTAAGATTTTCGCGCCATTTGCCAGGGAATACGGCTAGAATTACTTAATTCAAGTAATTCAGGAATTATTCCTTATTTCTCTTATTTTACGTCTTTTGTTGTTTTTGTTTTCTTTAAGGGTATAAATGTAGTGTATGTCAAACATTCGAAGTCGAGGCAACCCCTTGACTCCATTTGACACAGAGATCTAGAGAAGCCTGAGAAGAATGACCCAAGATAATGCCAACAATGTGGAAAATGCAGCTTTCAACCAGAATGAGAATGAGAATGCCAACAATGAAAACCCACCTCCTCTTGAGGACATTGCTCCATAACTATAGGACTTTAACGTTGAAACTTATTAGTGGAATTAATAATGGTTGAACCTTGTGGCTATGGAGGTGACTGGAGCTGTTGTGTTACCACCACTACCAGTTGACATAAAGTTCGTGGTCTCGATTGAGTTGCTTTAGTACTGCAGAACTATGGGTTGTTCGCAGGCCTACCATCAGAGGATCTACATAGCCAACTATAAAGAATTGTGTTTGTTTCCAAAAGTATGATGGGAACATAGAATTTGTATATAGATGCTATAGGACTTCGTGTCTTGCTATTATCTCTAATAGGCTGCAGCACTATGTCTATCCGAGCTCCCGCAGAGTTTGATCACCAATTAGGATGAGTTGTAAAGGGCCTTTTCGGAGAGGCACTTCCCGAGATCGAAGAAGCTCAAGTCAAAAGTCCAGAACAACAACTTTGAGCAAATTCTTGGTGACTTGGTCAACACTACATGGGAGAGGTTCACTAAATTCTTAAGGAGTGTCCAGGACCACTAAATTGTTGATACTGCCTTAGTGGAGATGTTCTACCATTCCTCGAATAAGAATAATCAAGCTTATGTTGATACCGTTATAGAGGGCATGTTCTTAGAACTACCATTCACAAGGATCTCTGAGAGAATGGAGAGAGTGGTCAAGACCAATCGTGCATGGGGGCAAAGAGACAAACCATTAGTATTGATTAGAAGCAAGCTAAAATAAATTAATAGATTATGTAAGAGCTTCCTTGAATCCGTACAAGTATAAAGGTGATGATGATAGCAAAATCAGGATCGAGTTAATGCCATTGTTCATTAGCCTCTACAAGCACCCATGCATGATAATCCATACTATGGGGAGGATACGTATTTCATTGTTGATCAGAAGGGGGGTTTACGGACCAACTCCAAGCATCCAATCAGGACTATTAGCGCCATGGTCATGGAAATCAAGGTCGTAACTTAAAATCAAGAACAAGCATTCAGAGCTAACCCTAGCGGGTACTATGATAGGAATCGGGGCCAAGATAGAGATGTAGATTAGGACCGCAGAGATGGTTACAGAAATAGTCTTTCTGTGCTACCACAAAACTAGAATACAGGTGCGAGTAGCTCTATATTTGAGGAGATGTTTGACCACCTATTGAAGAAAGCTGAGACGCGGGATGAGACTCTGAAGGGGATGAAATCTAAGATCTCCAATATAAATCAGAGCAACAGTTTGGTCAAGTGTCAAATCAACTAAATCATCATCAGAGGGGTACATTACCTTGCAACATAGTTTAGAATCCCAGGAATAAAAGGAAGTTCATGGCGGTTACTACCGTGGAGGCAAGACTACTATTGATCCTCCCATGCCAGTTGATGAGGATGATATTCGTAAAAAGACAGTTGTGGTCAAGGATGTGGATACCAAAAATGATCATGGCAAGGATAGGGTAAGTGATACTGCAAAGGCACCACAAAAGATGAAACCCATTCCTAGTCCTCCTCATCCCTTCCCTCAGAGAGTTGAAAAAAAGGAGGAGAAGGAATGTAAGTTCAAGCACTTTCTCTCCTTGATGAAACAACTCCCTATCAATCTCCCTCTCATTGAGGCGTTACAGAAGATATCGAGGTATGCATGATTCATGAAGGACCTGGTTATGAAAAAGCGCATTGTGAGTTAAGAACTCTTCTAAGAGCTTCAATATTGTAGTGCAATTGCTATGAGGTCCTTGGTTCAAAAGTGAGAAGATCCTAGCGCTTTTAATATATCTTGCACCATTGGAGATTTGACTTCACGAGGACATTGTGTGATCTCAGTGCCAGCATAAATCTGATGCCTTTTGCGCCTTTCAAAGAGCTAGGATAGGGATCCCCTACTCCGACGAGCATATGGTTATTGATAGTTAATTGCACGATAAAGAAGCCAATGGGGATACTTTATGATGTGCTTGTTAAAGTTGAAAATTTTGTATTCTCTGATACTTTGTAATCCTAGATTATGAGGTCGACTTTGATCTCCCAATCATCTTGGGAAATCCATTCCTAGCCACTGGTCGAGCACTATTAGATATAGAAGTTGGTCAACTCATGTTTAGATTGAATGACGAAGATGTTATCTTCAATATCTATCAGTTAGTAAAGTGGCCAAGTCGTCTGAAGGACCAGGTTTAGGTACTTGGTGAAGCCTAAGTAACCAGGTTGTCAAGATATGTTGCGATAGTAAATCAAGCACTACTTGGGAGGCAACCCAAGTTTTTCTATGTAATAGTTGTAGTTGTAGCTTTGTTTTTAGTTTTTGGACTTTTAGGTAGTTTCTCTTTTCGCATATTGGTTGTAATTTTAGGTATTGCGCTGGTTGCATATAGTATAACAGTATATTCTATAAAGAATCTACAGGGCTAAGTGAGTCATCTATGGATGAAAAGAGATTTGGAAGTGGCTCTGTGATTGGTTCTACGGACTGTATATCAATCTACGACCCGTACACCATCTCTAGACACTTTCAATGAGTAAAAGGTTATGCACTCCAGTCCACGAGCCAAATTTATGGCTCGTAGATAAAACTATGGGTCGTGAATGGGGCTCGTAGGCCCCAGGAAGGTTTTCTGAGTTTTTGATGAAGTGTTGGGGTTTTTACGACCAACTTTACGAGACGTACTAAATCTTATGACTCATAGACTGGTCTGTGAAACCCAGTCCTCAAAACTATAGTTTTGACTTTCTACTAAACAATGATCTATGGGATGTGAAGCACTCTATGGCTCATAATCGTTGTTTCGTAAAGTCTGGGCCCATTAGTTTTGACTGACCCGGTCAAACTATAAATAATAGGGTCAAAATATTTTGACCCTATTTTTTGCCCTAATTACAAAATATACCGGGCCAAACTCCACCTCAACTCCTTCCATCCAACGATGACAGCACCACCACTATTTTTCAACAAGTTTTTTCGGCTACCTAGGGTTTTTAGTGTCTCCTTAGCTCTTTTAATTTCTATGATTTAATCACTCAAATTAGTAAGTTTTTTGGTGTTTCAAACACCTTTTTTTTTAACAATTATTATGTGATTAGGTTGAAATATTTTGTCAGGTATGGTTAATTTAGACATAAACCCATGTGTTTAAATTAATATGATTGAAAATTGAATTATGGTTGCCCATGCTTGAACATGTGTTCAGACCGAAATTTGTTGTAGTTGCCTTATTGTATATTTTGAATGATGTGTTTGACACCTATGTAATCACCCACCATTTGAAATAATACAATTATGTATTTAAAATTTGGTGTATGATGGCACATGTTCAAGTTTTTTATGTTTGTTCATTCAAAAGGGGTTGGTAGGACTGGGAAAGCTTGCTTAATTATCTTTTATAGGGTTTATGTGTAAATTATCATGGGGGTTATTGGGTATTTTGTTATGAATCATATGGGGTGTGTGTATTTCTTTGATGTTGATAGAGTAGGTTCAAAAAGTCATATTGGGTCCGTATTGATGGACTTAGAAACTCAGGTGACAGAGTTTTTCTGGTCTACGAGGGTTTTTTACGGCGAGTTGAACATTCCATGAGTCATAATAGCCCCTTGTATGAGATTCCAGAAACCTGAAGTTTCTGATTACTTGTCATACGAAACCTTCTACAAGTGGTAGAATATTTTATGATTGTAGACGGGTCTCGTAGCAAAAGACTCAGATATTGGAATCATCTATGACTTATAGAACCTTTTACTAGTTGTACCTGGTCTCGTAGATATCATTCCAGTAAACAAAAGATATGAATACTATTTGTACGAGAGCCTTCTTTGGCTTATAATTTCCACTACGTCCTGTAGAGGTGCTTTCGTAGACCCCTCTGTAATCAAATATGATATGTTTTTGCCTTTCATGTCTTGATCTGTAGGGCTAACCAGGTTGCATAAATTTGTATTTTCAGGTACTATCGCCCCAAAATCAAGATGTGAGGAGATGAAATCCATGTAGAAGAGGCTCAGAGAGGAGCCTTTGGGGAACGAGAAAACCCCCACGCTTAGTGGATCACTTGAGGAGTTCAGCGTCCGACCTAACTAGGAGGCTGAGATGCCACAGACATAGATTGCGGCTAGACTTGGGCAGACACAGGCTATTGTCATTCATACTCCTAAGTCTAATGAGGGAGACAATGACAAAAGCAGCTCCATGCCGATGAATCCATCCAGATAGGAGTCAGATTCATAGTCAGGATCCAAGAATGAGTCGGAGGCAGAGTCCTCTACCGCAACACGGACATCACCATCACCTCCATATGCTCTTACTAGTTGGTGGTATGTTGTGGGCATGTAGGATATATATACAAAGGGCATGCAGGTTACTAAGAGAGGCAAGCCATCCCGCTCCATTTATCAAGAACCCCGGGCCATCTCAGCCAGATTAGATAGTGTTCCCAGTCTCCAGTACACCATCTGATGATATGGGCTCCAGTGGCAGACCAAACCACTAGGGAGAAACTCCCCGACCATGGTATGGGAGTTCTATAGATCTTATGCAGTGATAGTTTAAAGTACTCTTCCCAAGGGGAAGAACCCCTTGTTTAGCCCAGACTAATGCAGACTATAGTGAGGGGCCAATGGGTGAATATCTCAATGACAACCATCCTTCGCATGTTGTTTGGGACCAAGTTCCCAGCCCCCAGATCCACTACAGAGTTTAACCATAGAGTGGGGCAGACCAGGGAATTGGGTTTGATAAGAGACTAAAGCTGTCGAACATGCTGATGAGATGGGTATCTGGTTTGATTATTGAGTAGGGCCCAGATCCTACATGGGTAGCCACTCACTCGAAGCCTATTGTTAAGCTTCTCTTAGTTTTACCGCCAAATTTTGGTAGGCAATTGTTAGATCACGTATCCAACCAATGGTTGTAGATAACACCTTGATGCTAGAGCGTGTAGTTCTAGTTGTCAGCATCTTGGATAGCCACGATATAGATTGGGCCAGGCTCATTACCGAGCAGATCCACGAGGCGGCCTTAAAGAGGACTATCTCTATCCCTTTTTAGTGCTTGATACTTAGACTCTATCTAGAATCGAGGCTAGAGAGTTTACACCAGCTAGACTCACTGATCAAGGTCTGATGTACTTTGGATGCCAGCCTCATTAAGGCTGAGGAGAATGGCACTCTGACGAGTACCGCACCAGCTAGCTCTCACACAAGAGATGTTTGCCCTAGCGCCATCTCTTGAGGTTCCACCCACCACCACTACTGCTACGATCATAGAGGAGAGGTCCCCACAGACCTAGACCGATGTGGAGGGGGAGCCCACTACTACTACTCCTCCACCATACGCCATCTCGTCATAGACAACACTTGCATCTATGTTTTACATGTCTGTAACATCTATCTACACTATGGCACAGAGAATGGCCTACACTGAGTCTTAATTGACTCAGTTAGTTTAGTAGATAAGGTCATTGGACCACCAGGCCATTACAGAATCTAAGGGATGCATATAAGCATACGTAATCGCTACTATTCAGGACCAACTTTCCATCATGGATGCCCACATTAATGCTTTCAAGTTGAGGGTCCACCAGAATCTGAGCATGGCCTGGCCAACAAATATGACAACCATACAGACGGAGATCTAGCAACTCTGGGTCGACGTGGCAGCAGCATTGGCAGCACCGGTGACATTACCAGAGACTACACTCTGGTGCCAGTAGTGGACTTATTTTCTCCTGAGGAGCTTACACAGCCTTCCCTCGGGAAGAGGCCCTGCAATAATGATGATGATGAAGATAGAGTGCCACTACATGCAGGGCTAATGGAGCAGGAGGATCTAGAGCTTATCTTAAGACAGTCGATGCAAGAGGAGGAGAGACAACAGGCTCATGAGCTCGAGAGGGTGAGGGGTGTTGGCACTTCCAATCATGGTTCTACTACTGACGAGGCCATCACGCAAGTTGAGGGTTTTCAGTCTCAGCCACACACTGGTACTTAGGAGCCTAAGTATGTTTTTGACTCTAGTATTTTATTTTGTTTTAATTTTGTGCATTGAGGATAATTCACTACTTTTTCGATGGGTATGGGTAGTTATGGGCCTTAGTGAAGTTTGAGTAGCATTAGGCTATAACTATATACCTTAATTTTCAATCTTAGGGGTTTTCTTGTCTGTTTTCTTTTTCCCATGGATATTTATTTTCTATTGAACCAGCATGCTTAGGATGTTTTATTTAGTGTTGGTAGCATATAGCACTGATATATGTGACATATATGTGTTTTTGTGTTTTTTGTGAAAAATGATACCCATCAAAATTTTGATTAGTTAGTCTAGATAGCAACCATGCATGTTTAAGTGTGTTGACAGTGCTTTTTCTGATAAGTAAGGATAAAATTAAGATGAAAAGCATGATCTGAGAGTCTTTATTGATAGTGTAATCAGTGTCGCGTGAGTGTGAGCATAATTTGCTAAATCCATGTATTGTGCTTCAATACAGAACTTGTCCTGTTACTCAGATTTTAGACTTTAGGTTTGTTGGTAGGAAAGGATCTTAGGTCATTGTTCATAACAGTCCACTTAGCCTAAATACCAACCAAATGTGTGAAATATCCCTTGATCCTAATGTTTGAGTCTGACATGTACCTCTTCTCTGTAAAAGACTAAGTAACCTTCCCTTATTAGTTGAAAACAAATCCTTATATTGGCCTTGGTCCTTCCTCGAACATTATGCACCTTGACTGAGACAAAAAGCTTAAGTTGAGGGTGGCTACCAAAAGTATCCCTAGTTTCAAGGTTGGATAATGTGCACCTCAACTCAGACCAAAAGCCAATGTTGAGGGTGGCTAGTGTAAGGGTAAAACACAAAATGAGGAAAAAGTTAGTGATACATGGAAAAGGACAAAAAATGTATAATGGATGCAAGCAAATGAGTGATGTCTTAGTTATGAGCAAAAAAGAAAAATGAAGTGTAAATATAAGGCAAAAGGTTGGAAAATGAAAATAAAGTACCCACAAAAGCTTAAAATAGGTAAAGGGAGAACGAAATAAAAGTAAGAGTGTTGGTAGGGCAAAAGTGTAGAAAAAACCAATGTCAAGGAGGGTCTTTAGTCACTATTTTCCTGAAGCATCGTACCAAAGCCCTGTGAGCCTACGTTATAAGCCTATAAAGTCCTAAAGTGATCCTAGTCCAAGTTGTTAGACCCCGTAATTAAAGTAACTGGGGCGAAGTGTCGTTTTGAAAATTTTGTCGACAAATTGTAATTTAATGGAATTAAGT
>JAOTQR010079270.1:0-10667 GCA_025774065.1 Solanum ossicruentum
TCTTCCTTGGTTGATGAGGTAAAAGAAAAGCAAGATCTTGATCCCTCCTTGTTAGAATTGAAGGCCTTGGTGAAAGAGGAAAAGGTGGAGGTTTTCTCCCAAAGGGGAGATGGTGCCCTTAGGTACCAAGATAGGTTATGTGTACCTTGTGTTGATGGCTTGATAGAAAAGATTCTTGATAAGGCCTATAACTCTTCCTGTTCTATCCACCCCTGTTCTACCAAGATGTATAGGGATTTGAGAGAGGTGTATTGGTTGGGAGGTATGAAGAGGGACATTGCCAAATTTGTTTCTGGATGTTGTGTTACCAACAAGTCAAAGCCGAACATCAAAGGTCGAGTGGCCTAACCCAAGATATAGAGATTCCTACTCGAAAGTGGGAGGAGATTAATAGGGATTGTGTGGTTGGGTTGCCCATGACTAGAAAGGGTTTTGATTCCATTTGGGTTGTGGTTGATAGGATGACAAAATCATCTTATTTTCTATCAGTTAAGACAACATATGGAGATGAAGATTATGCTAAATCGTATAGTTATGAGTTGTGAGATTACATGGGGTTCCTTTGTCCATTATATCGGATTGTGGTGCTCAATTTACTTTATATTTTTAGAGGTACTTTCAAAGGGGTCTTGGTACAAAAGTTAAACTTAGTATGACCTTTCACCCTCAAAGGGATGGACTAGTCGAAAGAATTACCCAAACACTTGAGGATAGGCATAGGTCTTATGTATTGGAGCTTTAGGGTAGTTCTGATGATCATCTTCCATTAATTGAGTTTGCCTATAACAATAGATATCATTCTAGCATCGGTATGGCTCCTTTTTAGGCTCTCTATGGTAGACGTTGTAGATCACTGGTTGGAGGGTTTGAGGTTGGTGTGGGGGCTTTGTCGGGACTTGATCTGTTTATGGAGTCTCTTGAGAAGGTTAGGCTGATTAGAGAAAGGTTGAAGAAGGCCCAAAGTCACCAAAGGTCCTATGCTGATTTGAGGAGAAGGGATCTTAAATTCAATGTTGGTGATTGGATTTATTTGAAGGTATCACCCATGAGGGGTATGGTGCATTTTTGTAAGAAGGGAAAGTTGAGTCCAATATATGTGCATCCTTATAGGGTAATGAGGAGGGTAAGCAAGGTGGCTTATGATTTGGAATTGCCTAGTGTGATGGATTTGGTTCATCTGATCTTTCATGTATATATGTTGAGGAAATATGTGGGAGACCGTAATGCTATTGTGCCTCTTGACGTTGTGGGTGTTGTTGAAGACAATTTGACCTATGAAGAGGTTCCAGTTTAGATTTTGGATAGACAAGTGAATAGAATGAGGAATAAGGATGTGGCTTCCATTCAGGTCCTTTGGAGGAATCAACGGGTTAATACTGCTACATGGGAGGCCGAAGCGGACATGCAAAAGCAATATCCTTATCTATTCCACTCTATTCAAGCCTAAGGTACTAACACTAAGTCCCTTATGTTGCATCAAGTCTAAGTTCATCTCATGTCATGGCATACAATCATGTTTAAATTGACAAGTTCATGATGATTTTACACTTATGTTGAGATTTTTGAAATGATGTTTAAGTGCATTGTTTCATCATTATGTGGGCTGAAATTGTCATGTTTATGTCTCTCATATACATTTCTTTGACATTTGGTGACGAATGTTCCCAAGGGGGAGATATTGAAATGATCCCAAAAAGTGCCCAAAAATGTGCCTCGAAAGTTCCCAGAATTGTAATTTTCATATATCTCAAAATTCATGTGTGATATCAAAATTTTGACTTCATATTCTTGATCAAGGGGTCAAATTGAGTGAGGAATAGGTCTAATCTTGATTGAAGAGCATCCATAGTAAAATTTGAAAATTGCAAAAATGCGATTTCCATTCTAAACTTTAAATTACATGATTTAAAGTTGATTTACTCATGGGTCTTACTTATTATGAATTTCACTACACACTATGTTGGGATTTTATGAAATTGTGATTGTTTTATCATGTTTTGAGTGATGAATCTAAGATCTATTATGATATTTCATGAAGGGTTTTGATGTATATTGTTTCAGTGTATTACCAGGTAGCTATTGATGGTTTTACACTACAATTTCTAGCATTATTCCGATCTTGACTTGCATGGTTTTACACTAGCATTACACACCTTTCGTGTATTCTATAAATTGTTCGGTTATGATTTCTTAAGGAATTAAAGGTTCAATGCATGTTTTATGAGTTGAATGACTATATGATGATGAAAGGAGTGTATGTATATGATATTACTCTACAGTGTTAGGAATTGACCAAGCCTCACTTGGGGGTTGTAGGCGCGGGTAACTATGTTGAGGGGTTTGTACCTAGATCACCTCACTTGGGAGGTGGTAGGCCCATGCAACCATATCGTGGGTTTTGTACCTTGATAACCATCTTAGGGGGTTTGTACCTCATGAACCATGTTGGGTGGTTCATACCTCATCAACTATGTTAGGGGGTTTGTACCACATAAACCAATTGAGGGGTTTTGTACCTCATTCACCTCTCGATTGTGGTGGTAGGACTTGTATATTTACTAATAATGGTTACTCCTTACACATGTATTATGTTATATATAAAGTTTACTGCAAGCATCTTCCATGCATGCCATATCATTATATGCTACTCATTGCCTATGCTTATGCATTTCAGTTTTCTTACTTATCTCTTATTGCATTGCATCCTACATACTTAGTACATTCAAACATACGAATACATACTCTATGCCTACGTGATGTCACTATTTAGGAACTGGAGCCCCGCTTGAGCGTCTTCCTCCACGTGGCTAATACGATTACTCTCAAGCTTGTTGGTGAGTCCTCCATTCCGGGGACTATGCTTATGATCTCATGCTATTTTCTAAAACTATCTTTCTTTTATGTATATGTTGACTATGAGGGTGAGCTTTGTTGCTTGTCTTGGCCCTCGCTCTTATCTATGTATTAGAGGTGTTGTTGGACATGTCATATGTAATTTTATAACCTTTGACTCTCTCTCTCTCTTGACTCTTGATGTTCATGATATGAAAGATGTCCCTTAGCCCAGGTTATCCCTATTTACTATCTCTTGTTGTAATTTTATTTTTTCCACGAACAAGGATGTGTAGTGATGTGCTAAGAGACTCGCTTGGGGTCCTTTCGGGTTCCCCTTGCACCATGTCATGTCTTGGCCCTAGGCTTAGGTCGTGACATGTATGTTGAACATCATTTCCCTTTCGGGAGGAACATCAGGAAAATCTTTGGGAATGGCATCGAGGAAGTCATTCATAAAAGGAACCAACTCAAGAGATGTGACCTCGAAAGGGACATCTCTTACCCTCACTAGGTGATAAAAACACCCCTTGGAAATCATTTTATGGGATTCAAGATAAGAAAAACAAATAGACCTTTTACATACTAAGATACTACACTTCCACTCAAGAATAGGCTCATTTGAGAATTGGAATTTGACTTTACGAGTTTGATAATCTATAGAAGTATAGAAGGCATGCAACCAATCTATCCCAATGATGACATCAAAATCTACCATGGAGAGTTCTACTAAATCACAAACGAAAGCTTTATGCAAGATTGTCTTGACCGGACCTTCCATGTCATGATGGCGCTTACCAGATCCCACCTCTAGGCAAGCCAACCCAAAGCCACGACACTTGTCCTAACAGCTAAGCATAACGATAGCTAACAACATACAAAAGCAAGCGAACAACAACCTATCCCAAGACATGGAAGTCACTTTACAGAGTTACTATAGATTCAAAATAAAAATATACATATTATAGCCAAGATAACATCCTACACGTACGTGGTAAAACTTAATATATATAAGATTAGCGTCTGAATACAAAAAACAATCTAATGGGAAGAAGGAGACTGTAGAATAAAAGATTCTAAATGCAACTCGATGCTCACCAGACTCTCCTGTAGCAGCTACCGTATCCCTAGATCAATGCTCACTATTCATACTTGGACCTGCACCATGAGTAGATTCAGAAAAGTAAGGGTGAGTACCAATCAAAGGCAACAACTAGGCATCATCAGTTGAATAAGATAAATATAGTAGGTATAGTAAGAACAAATGTCATGAATTACATAATGCTAGCTATCTGAACCATGGTGACATATCAACTATTTTTGTGGAAACAGGAGAACCCTAGTAAGCAAAATCAAGAGGGATCAACTAAGCATAACCTAGTAGTGTACAACTAAACCATCTGATGAAACATGAGTGGAACTATATCACAACTGTCACACGATCATGATATAATGTTGTAGGTGGGTGTAAGGCCTTAGTGTCTATACTTGTATGCCAATTTGGCCCCCATAAGCCTAAGAGGTACATACATGCAAAATCAAGGTATGTATAGGTGTATGGATACAAGTATTACTAGTATATGGTATGAATTGTTAACTAGTATGGAACACAGTGTCGCATGAGGACTCGAATCCCTATAATATCAAATAGAAACCCCTATAATATCACTTGAGGTCTCAAACTACAGGTCCTCCCGACTTGGCCTCCAGCTGGGGATGTCAACCAGGCAAAGTTGTCAAAGAATCAACTAGGCCTTACACCTAAGAAAAATCATCCACGACTCGAACCATAGGAGATGCCACTTGATACTCGGACCACAGGAAATGTGATCCGAGACTTGGAGCATATCAAACATCATCTGGGACTCAGATCTCGAAAAAGTCATCTGGGACTCGAACCTTACAAAAGTTATCTATGACTTGAACATTGGAATAGTCATTAGGGATTAGAACCCTAAAATACTCATCTTGGATTCGAACCCAGGTATAGTCCACTATCTAGCTGCTGTAATGACCCCTAGTTTAGGAGCCCTGAGTGTAAAAAAGTTGGCCTGAAAATGACCTGAATCAGGATCACGAGGGTGACTTATGGCCCGCTGGTATACATATGGTCCATAGATTCAACCCTTAAACATGAGACTTCAAAAAGGGGAAACATTTCTAATTGTAGGGTAATCTATAGATCAAGTGATGGCCCCTAGGATATATCACATCCATAGATAGGGTTGTGAGTAAGACTATCAAACACGAAGGAAATTTGTAGTTTACTAGAAGGTAACCTACGTGTTACCAGATGGCTCATAGGTTAATGCAGGACTCGTAGACTTCCTTCAAGGAATGAGACCAAGAAAATAAGGAAAAATGGCTATGTGTGGAAGGACTTTATTAGTCCAACCATGACCTGTAATATGTTGCACGATGTCTAAGAAGGTGTCATGGTTTTGGGTCTAGCAATGTCAGTTTCAGGGATTTCAGATGTGTTACCAATTGAATAAGATTTATATCCTGTAGATTGACCTACGATCCATAAACTGGGTTTCGTTAGTTGACTCTGGAAATTTTAATGAGGGGCCATTTTATCGTTTTCATCATTTCTATTCCTAAACTATGTCATTTGAGGATCGAAAAAGGGACCCTATACTAGCCTTAAAGCACTATGTCCCTCAGTCAATCCCTCATTCTTCCACTCTAAAAATTTCTAGGCAAACTCTCTCAAGAATAGGGCAATGCAATAACTAGGGTTTCTAAGAATCTTTCCAAGGCTTTAAGGTTCGATTCTCCCAAGGTATGTGAGTTGATTTATGGGTATCCTTCCACCCATAAAGTTCCCTTTTATGTATTTTACATTTGCTTTGAGTTCCTTTAGGAAATTAGGCATGCTTATGATAATTTCATGATGTTATATATTATTAAATGCTATACAGGATATCTTACAATTACTTTAGTAAGTGTATTCATGGTTTAAGCTATTGATATTACCCCAATGATGGGCTTTTATAATGATAAATGTGGGCATTTTTAATGGTCCTTAAAAAGAGAAGTTTCCTCATGTTTTATGTGATTTATGATTGTTCCATTTAAAAAGCCTAGGCCACCTAGTTTCAAGTAAAGCTTTATAGCATACATTGATGATTAAGGAATTAAAATTATGTTTAAGTAGTGATTTATCAAAGATATAAGCATGTTGACAATTTTCCTAAAAAGATGTTTAAGAAAGATCCCCAAGATGAAAGGACAATTCTCACTTAGTGGTTCTAAGATCGAGCTACTCCTATAATTGCTACTTATGATTCTAAGTTGTATTTTAAAGATTCTGTGGGATGAAATAACGCCGAATGTGACGGTGTGATGGTGTTCGGTAAGGAAATCTTAGAAGCAACCCTTTGTCGGTATGCTTATGGAAAAGTATGTTAGTTATTCTTGATGGTTTTTAATGTTTCTTCATTGCTTAAAATGGCCCATAGTCCATCTTCCATTGATTTTATTTTTTTCAAATATTTTATTAAATGCCTATGAATGCTTAAGATGCTTGATATGGCTGAGGTGAGGTGCCTTAGGGTATCTCATTCACTAGGTGATGACTAGGCTCGTAGGTCGGGTTGTTAAAGCTGGTCTCTTAAGATCTGTGCCTCTCAAGTCATACTGTATGCATATGTGACAATAAAGGGTCTGAACAATATAAATCTAGGGCTTCACTAGCTTAATCATAGGCTAAGGCCTATAGAAAGTAAATAACCAAAAGTAACCTAGGTATCCAGAACAATGGTGAACAATCCATCTTATTAGTATAACCAACAAGCAGGACAATAATATACAAGTTGCTTGATAGATGTAACAAGTTCCCAAGAGAAAATAGTAGGCAATCTAGATGATAAATGCAACAAATATCCCAAACAACAGCAGATAATACAACTGAATCCCATGGTATAACATATATCTCACAATTAGAATCACAATTCCATCACTTAGTAACTAGAGGTCCAGTATATCATTAACATCACCACAGTAGAACTTCAATGTGTAGTCAGGTGTACAATTGGCAACTTATTTCCAAGAACATAACATGCTCCCAAGTACATGAAAACCCAAACACATATATAAGTAACCAAATTAGCATCCCTATTATGAAAAGTAATACAAGATCATACCTAACCTATAATAGGTTCATCACAGGCCCAAACTATCTCTACCATCGACTATTATGACAAAAATAGCCATTATAGTGCTTACGTCATAATCACTATCTCAACTAAAATATGGTCTTAACTCATGGTTTTACAACAACAAACAGGAATCCAACATATATTTCAACTAAATTAGAGGTATTAAAATCCTAGCCTACCAGAAAGGCAAATCTAAATGCTCCGAATCAGTCCACGTACCTAGCCTGATTGATGTGCCACAAAAATATGACACTTTTGATGCTGTAAACTTAGAATTTCGTATGTTGTAAAAGCGATGTTAGTAGGTTTGATGTACTTTTGTGTTGATTTTGAAGGATTTTAGGAATTGAGATATTTTTGGGCCAAGTATGTAAATTATATAGTTTTGAGGTTTTACGATGCCTTCAAGCCGTGGTTCATTCCACGAACCATAGAGGGGTTTTGAAGATTAGATCCAGTGAAAGGGTGATTTTCAGATGTTGAAAATATGTGTTACCAGAAGTCATACACCATTTGATAGCTCGTATGCTTGTCCATGTTCTGAAGATCATAAAGTATGCATAAGTGCTTAACCATTATCAAACAAAGGCTCCCAAAGGTCATAATTCTATTGATAGGTCGTATATTAGTTCATGCCTTGAGGATAAGAGATTTTGAAGAATTGCTGAAGAAATACTAGACAAAACCTCTTAATGCCCGTAGGTCAGAAGACGGTCCATAGGAAGGGTTCGTATGTTGAGGACATATTTTAAGCATAGATTATAAGAATTCTAGTCAACAATGGCTAGTCACATACCATGATTTCATCCATGGCCCTTATGTATGTTCATCTAATTTCTCAATTTCGGTTTTCCTACTACACTTAGGATTTGGTCTCCACTTATTATAAATAGGTTTTTAGGTTTTTAAGGATGGGGAGAGAAGTTAGAACTTCCAGAACTTGTTACTTGAGATTATTACTTTATTCTTGTAGATTACTTTTGACATTTCATTTGAGTTATGACATTGTGAATTTCGTGAAGATTCTAGAATTTGTGTTACTCAATTCATCATTATAAGTGTTTAATTATGCTATTCTCTAATATGACTCTTTCATCTATAGTGAGCATGAGTAGCTAAATCCACTACTAGGGTTATGGGAAGCATGAAGAACTGAAAAAGTAAGAACAAGATAATTTGTAATCCATGGAAAGTATTATTTATCTCTTTATTTGGATTGCCTTTTAATGGTGGCCAACATTAGAACTCACCTAATTCTTACTTACTGGATCAAGGGGGTGATGAATGGGGAAAGAGATAAAATGATATCATTCGATGTGATTAAACTCATCTAATCGATGTAAATGGATCAAGAAATGGTTGTACTGGGACAAGGTAAGGGTTTATAATACAACACCTCAGGGATGGATCAATCGATGTGGTGAAATTTTCCTAACGCTGGATCAATGGGTTAGGTGAATATAAGTTACATGTTATATATGCTACATATTAGAAAAGGGTACAATTATCTGGCTACACCGAGTTAGGAATTCATAGGGAACACAATACCCTAGTTACATCTTTCACTGATTCCACAATACTTGCACTTGACATTTTGATTCTAGTTTAGGTTTATTTATTGCATTTTCTCGAAACTCCCTTCATGAAATAAGTCGATTAATTCAATTTAATCGCTTTTAATTACTTAAAGTTTATACCTTATTCCTCGTGTAATCAATCCTAAATATTGTTAGGTTCTATATTTGAACAATCACCACTTATACCTTGATTGGGAGGTATTGTTTGTGTATGATCAATTTTTGGCTCCATTGCCGTGGAATACGACATTTAGATTGATTTAATTAGAATGATTTGTGAGTTAATACTTTTTCCCTTATTTACATTTTTGTAGTTCTATCTTTTGTTTTTGTTTCAGTATACATATGTTGTGTATGCCCAATACTCGTAGTCAAGGCATCCTTTTGACTCATTTTGATCTAGACATCCAGAAAATATTATGAAGAATGACCCAGGACAATGCAAATAATGCTACAAACTTTGCACACATTCTGAATAACGATGACCCACCACCACTTGAGGATGTGAATCCACCACAACAAGGTCAACACATAGTAGCTAATCCATGGAAGCCATACATACTTGACCCTATGGTAGCATATGTCACCTGAGCTATCATCTTACCTTTTATACCAGAGAATACTAAGTTTATCGTATCAAGTAGGTTACTTCAAATGTTGCAAAATAGAGGGTTGTTCATGGGCTTACCATCAGAGGATCTGTATAACCATCTACACAATGTTGTTTTCCTTTGCAAGAGCATGATAGGAAATCAAATCTATCCATGGATGTAGTTGGGCTCTGTATCTTCCCATTATCACTCATATGAACCTACAGTATGGGTAGCCGAACATTTACAGATCTCTACAACTACCTAGGAAAAAATGCAGAAAGCCTTTTTTGAGAGGTAGTTTCTAATCAAAGAAGCTGAAGCTGAAGGATCATATAAATAATGTCGAGAAATTTCCTAGTGATTTGTGTAGTACTATATAGGAGCGATTCACAAAGTGCTTAAGAAGTGTTTTGAACCACAAGATTTTTGATTATTCCTTAGTTGAGATTTTCTATCGGGCACTAGATGATAATTGCAAAGAGGTTACTAACAACATAACTGGAGGCTAATCTTTGGATTGTACTTTTTTGGTTGCTCCTGCACAAATTTGAGAAAGTACCAAAGCTAAATTGTGCATAGGAAACAAGGGACAAGTTGATAACTAAGAACTCTTTCACAGTGAGTAGCAATCCAGAGCAGGCCAAGTCAACGAATATGTGATGCAAAAGTTGGCTTGGATTAGTACTAATTTAAGTTTGTTGATAAAGCAGACTCAAGAGCGAATGAATGTAGTTAGTCACCAGCCACCACGTGCACCATGTATGAAGAGCCATATTATGAGGAGGATACTTGCTTTGTGAACGATCAGATAAGGTGTTTTTGTACCAATGCTTAGGGGTCCTATAAGGACTATTAGTGCTAAGGTCAAGGGAATTAAGGCTAGAACAATAACAGTGACAACAATCGAGCTGGTTATTATGATAAAATAAGGAACAAAACAGAGATGGTGATTGGGGTCGCAGAGATGGTACAAAAGTAGTCTGTATATGCCACCGCATAATAATGATTCTAAGGGCTTGTAGTTCAAGGATTGAGGAGATTTTTGATAAATTATTGATGAAGGTTGACACTTAAGATGAGATTTTTAAGGGCATAAAAGCTAATATTTTAGTTATTAATCAAAATATTAAGTCTCATTCTGTGTCTATTAAGCTGTTACAACATTAATTTAGTCAGATGTCTACATAGTTCAACTAGCCTTAGAAAGGTATATTGTTGAGTAACATAGACATGCCTATAGGGGTCTTGAATGTTGGCCGGTATGCCCATAACATATCATCCAGCTTTAGTGGCCAATCTATCTAGTTTGCATTCACAGTTTTGGATAGAATCTGTATGATTTCCCAACTAGGGCACCTCCACTTGCCCACTTGTCTTAGGATGACAAGGCGTGGCCCCTCTTTGTTTCACTCTATGCTTCTACAGATAAAAGTCTCATTCTACACTTAAAAGTGTTAAGCATATCAATGTGTCAGTGACTAAAAAAGTTACTATAAAATGCT
>JAOTQR010079271.1:0-10667 GCA_025774065.1 Solanum ossicruentum
GATGCAAATTTGACCAAACCATAACATGATTTATTTAAATAGCATTAGTACATATAAAATGTGGGGTGTTACAATTATGATGCTTCCCGAGTTAGTTTGGGTTATGTGTTGATGCAAAATGGTAAGGTCATAGCTTATACTTCAAGATAACTCAAGGTACATGAAGGGAACTACACTACCAATGATCTAGAGTTAGCTGCCGTTGTGTTTCCATTAAAGATTTGGTGTCACTACTTCTATAGGGTGCATGTGGATGTGTTCACCATTCATAAGAGCCTCTGATATATCTTTACTCAAAACGAACTCAACTTGAGGCAAAGGAGATGGTTAGAACTTCTTAAAGACTATGATATAATTGTGCACTATCATCCCGGTAAGACATTTATGGTGGCGGATGCTTTGAGTAGGGTGTCTATGGGTAGCTTAGCCCATGTTCATGGTGGTAGAGAGATGGCTAGGGAGGTGCACCGATTGGCTTGATTGGGAGTTAGGATGGAAGAGGTTGGTGATGATGGTGCAATTGTTGTTGATGGGTCCAAGTCTTCATTAGTTGAGGAGGTGATAGCAAAATAAGATCTTGACTCCTCCTTGCTTGAATTGAAGGCCTTGGTGAAAGAGGGCAAAGTAGAGGCTTTCTCCCAAGGGGGAGATGGGTCCCTTAGGTACCAAAGAAGGTTGTATATGCCTTGTGGTTATGGTTTGAGAGAGAAGATTCTTGATTAGGCCCACAATTCTTCTTATTCTATCCACCCAGGTTCCACCAAAGTGTATAGAGACTTGAGAGATGCGTATTGGTGGGAAGGCATAAAGAGGGACATTGCCAAGTTTGTTTCCAGTTGCCATAGTTGTCAACAAGTCAAAGCCGAAGATCAAAGGCCGGGTGGCCTAACCCAAGACATAGAGATTCCTACTTGGAAGTGGGAGGTAAATTAATATGGATTTTGTGGTTGGGATTCCCAAGACTAGGAAGCATTTTGATTCCATATGGGTTGTGGTTGATAGGATGACAAAAATGGCTCACGTTCTACCGGTTAAGACCACATATGGAGCTGAAGAGTATGCAAGGTTGTACATCCATGGGTTAGTAAGGTTATATGGGGTTCCTTTTTCCATCATATAGGATCGTGGTTCACAATTCACTTCACACTTTTAAAGGTCTTTTCAAAGGAATCTTGGTACAAAAGTTCACCTTCGTACGGCCTTTCACCCCCAAACAGATAGCCAATCCGAAAGAAAGATTCAAACATTTCTATTGATTGTAGAACCGGTAGGGTCAAGTTTCAATTTCCTAATGAACCCATACTTGAATGGGAAAGTCAAGTTGTGGTCGTCAAGGGTAGATTCATTTCATGCATTAAAGCCCATAGGTTGATCTCTAAGGGGTGTTTGTATCATCTTGTAAGGGTTAAAGATATGGACTCCAAAGTTCCTTCCATCATGTTGGTCCTCATTGTAAATGAATTTCTTAATGTCTACCCAAATGACCTTTCCAGTGTCCCTCCCGAGAAGGAGATAGATTTTGGTATATATCTCCTTCCTGATACTCAACCTATCTCCATTTCCCCTCACGGTATGGTCCTAGCGGAGTTAAAGGAGTTAAATGAGCAATTCAATGATTTGTTGGAAAAGGAATTTATTAGACCTAGCCAATTAGCTTGTGGTGCACTAGTATTGTTTGTAAAGAAGAAAGATGGTTCACATAGAATGTGCATCGACTACAAAAAACTTAATAGGGTCACTATTAAGAATAGATATCCTCTTCCAAGAATTGATAACTTATTTGACTAATTGCAAGGGGATAGCTTTTTCTCTCAAATTGACCTTCAGTCCAGGTACCATCAAGTGAGGTTGATGGAGCGTGATATCCTTAAGATGGCCTTCTAGACTAGATATGGGAATTATAAGTTTGTTGTGATATCTTTTGGATTGACTAATGCACCGGCACTCTTCATGGACGTAATGAATAGGCTCTTCAAACCCTACCTTGATTCCTTTGTTGTGGTCTTAATTGATGATATTTTGTTCTATTCACATGGTAGAGAAGAGCATATGGGTCATTTGAGGATTGTGTTGCAAAGATTGAGGGAGGATAAATTGTATGCCAAATATGAAAAGTGTGAGTTTTAGTTGAAGGAGGTTGCATTCTTGGGCCATGTGGTGTCGGAGGATGTTATTAAGAAGTATCCTAAGAAGACCGATGTGATTACAAATTGGCCTAGACCATTGACCCAGTCGAATATTAGGAGTTTCTTGGTCCTTGTGGGATACTATAGAATGTTTGTGGATGGGTTCTCCTCCATTGTTTCCCCTATGACAAAATTGACTCAAAAGAAGGTTAAGTTTGTATGGACCGATGAATGTGAGAGAAGCTTCCAAACATTGAAAGATAGGCTTGTGTCCGTTCCTATATTGTCACTACCGGATGGGCTTGAGGGATTTGTTTTGTATTGTCTTGCATCTAGAGTTGGTTTGGGCTGTGTACTAATAAAAAATGCTAAGGTCATAGCCTATGCTTCTAGACAACTCAAAATGCATGAAAGGAATTACCCTACCGATGATTAAGAGTTAGCTACCATGTGTTTGCATTAAAGATTTGTCTTCATTATTAGTATGGGTTGCATGTGGATGTCGTCACCAATCATAAGAGCCTCTAATATGTCTTCACTCAAAAAGATCTCAACTTGAGACAAAGAAGGTGGCTACAACTTCTCAAAGATTAAGATATGAGTGTGCGCTATCATCCGGGTAAGGCAAATGTGATTGCGGATGCTTTGAGTCAGGTGTCCATAGATAGCCTAGCTCATATGGATGGTGGTCATAGGAATATGGTTGATTATCCAAAGGAACTGAAAAAGGGTTAAATGGTTTAAGGTAATCCAGCCCAGCCAAAAGCTCCACAAGGTGTTGCCCCGAGGAATAACAGGTTCTATGCTCTTCATGCTCGTTAGGAAATTGAAGAGGCTCCAGCTGTTGTGACTTGTATGTTAAAAGTCTTTGATTTTAATGTTCATGCTTTGCTTGATCCGTGAAATGCCCCAAAAAAGTGCTTCAGAAATGTTCATTATCATGATTTCCATATATCCCAAAATTCATCCGTGATATCGAAATTCGACTTCATATTCTTGACCGGGGGCAAAATTAAGTGGGAAATAGTTATAACCTAGATATTAGGAGATCCGTAGCAAAAAATAATTTTCGCAAAATTCTTTAGAAATAGTGGTGGTGTATGATAGCTCCGCGACGTGGACCCATCGCAAAACAGTGTTAGCACTTCCTTATTTTCACTGTTTCGGCCAAAGGCATTAGGCTAATAGCTCCATGCCCACTTAAGCATGAAATATCCCACACTTAGCCATTTCTTATCTCCATATCACTCAAATATCATCTCTAAAACCTTTCAAACATTTTATCATAATTCACATCCAAATTCAAGTGTCTCAAGCTTAATTTCGGATCTCAAGGACTCCATTCAATCTTCAAGCCTCCTTCAAGTTTAGATAAAGAAAACTCAATTTTAAGGTATGTGGGTTTCCTCCATTGGGTCCTTTCACCCATGGAGCCCAACCTTCCTATTTTATGAAATTGTATGATTTCAAGTTGTATTACTCATAGGTATCTATTATTATGAAATATGAGCATGAAATATGTTATGATTTTGTCAAATATTGTTGATTATGCATGAATATCTATTTTAAGCTTATACCATGAATTAATTTTTGTCTATTGAGACTATACATGATTCAAGCTATGAAATCTACGAACTATTGTGAAGTTTTGATACCCATGATGAGGTTTTACCATTATGTTTGTGGGCTGATTTACATGACTTTAAGATGCATTGATTTCACTATTTCATGATCCATACTCTTGCATTTTACATGATTTGAACATGTGCTCATATGTGCCCACCAAGTGTTCGATGAAATGTCAATCAAGAATTCTCAAGTTATTTACATATTTTACAGTCAAATGACTTCATGATGACTATGGGCTTTCAAGTATGTAATGAATTCATGAAATTATCTATGATCATTGAAGTATGAATTCAAGCTCTATTTTCAAGATTTAACCTCTTGTGAGCAAAGCAAGGGTTCATGTATTATTGTTATACTCTCATGTTTCAAGCTCGGCTCACATTAGAGGTCAAGCATGTTTAAGAGCTTCTCATGTCATGTTTCTATGTTTCTTATAGGTTATTAAAGCTATGATTATTTCATGTATTTCGTGGTGGATTAAGCTTAGCACCGATGGATTAGATGTTGGTGTGGGCTATCTTCAGGGGTCCGTACTCCTTTCCTTAAACTATATGCCAACATAGGATTATACTTTGCCCTTTCCATATGAGTGGATCCATTTAGTGCATGTTTTCATGAAATCCACCCCAAAATCGGATCGGTTCCCATAAAGGGGGGTTACTTCTCCGAGATAGGCAGGCTCCCGCAAGGTGAAGTATGGTTTACCTTCACAAGTAGACCACCTCTTTACTGATGAGCGGTAATCATTGGGATTCCAAGTTATAGATCATTTGGTCTTACTTATGTTGGTTAAGGTCTCTTCCCACACATGTATTATGTTCCATGCAAGTTGAATAATTTACAAGCATGTTTTACTTCAAGCATTAACAATGCATGCCATATTGAGATCTCACTTTTCTATTACCTATTACTATACATTTTGACTATATTGGCTTATGTTTCTTGTATTTCATCCTACATACTTAGTACATTCAAACGTACTAATGCATACTCTATGCCTACATGATATCACTATGTAAGGGCCGGAGCTCCTCTTGATTATCCTCCATGTGGCTAGTGAGATTCTTTGAGGACAAGCTTTGGTTAGTCCTCAAGTTTGAGGACACTATCTACTTTTCTTGCTATTTTAAGACTTCTTTGTGTTGATTATTTGACATTATGAGGGTGAGCCAGGAATGAGTCTTGGCCCCCGCTCCATTCCAAGTTAAAGGGTATATTAGATATTATGATGTTATTGTGCTATGAGCTTAACTCTTATACTTTATATTCAAGACTTCCCTTAGTCCTACTTCCCATTTTATATATCTTTTGTTGTTATTTATTTTGCTTCCATGACCAAGGATGTGTGATTGATATGCTAAGAGGCTTGTTTATGTCCCTTCGGGTTCCCATTTGTTTTGTCACGTCTACTGCCCTAGGCTTAGGTCATGCAAAACTTGGTATTAGAGCACTAAGTTGTTAATCATCCTCGAAATACAACTCACTGCATTGATGAAAGTCTTGCTCAAGTTTGTGAAGCGCGCCACAGCTATGAGTTAGAGGCTATGAGGCATTTTCGGAAATGTTTCACTTCTTCATGATCTATGTCGTATGGTAGATCTATGTCTTCTAAGGCATATTTCTCATTCATAATCATTACATTTCAGAACATGTCTCAATCTATTCAAGGTGGTGGAAAAGGTGGTGACGATCTCTCAATTGGGGGTAAACTTCCCAACGATGGCATGCCAAATTCTACGGTTCAGAATGCTCTATGGCTATTGGCCAAGGTTGTAACCGCTCAATTCAATCAATAAGTGGGTGCTCTCGAGACTTCGAGGGATAAGAGGAAGGAGAGGAGGCTAAGAATACCTAAGTTGGTGGTGCCTCATCTTCTACTAGTCTACCGTTTCCCAACTACAAGAAGAAAAGGATCCATTTTGCCACTTGTCAAGGGTGTGGCAAAAAGCATTAAGGAAGGTGTTTGATGGATAGGTGTTGGGCATAAGACGAGGGATTGCATGGTGGCCACAAAGGAAGGGAGGAGAAAGGCTCAAATTGATGGTAGGCTTTCGTATGCTATGCTTAGTGGCAATGGTGAAGTGACCCGTCCTAGGTGCCCGAAGTGTGGGAGATATCATAGTGGCACGTCTTGGAGGAACACGGGTACATGTTTTTTGTGTGGCAAAATGGCCCACAAGATTGTTGATTGTCCATATGCTCACAGGAAAGGCAAAGGTGTTGGTGTTCAAGCCTTTTCTCCATGCCACAAGTATGGAGAGTACCATCTGGGGGATTGTTTGGCTTGTTCAAATGCATGCTTCAGTGTGGCGCAAAGGATCATAAGTCAAGACGTTGTCCATGGGTTGCTAGTAATTATGAGGATGACCAACAATGTCCCTAACCATACCCCTCTAGGGGTCACCAGACTTGGCATAGTGCTTCACAGGTATGTTAAAGATTTTTGATTTTGATGTGTATGCATTGATAGACCCGGGTGCCACTCTTTCCTTTATTACTCCTTTTGTTGCCCAAAAAAAAGCTTCATGTTAGTCTTGAATTGTTTTGTGAACCATATGGAGTGCCTATCCCCGTTGGTGAGTCCATTGTTGCTAAAAGAGTCTATAGAAATTGTCCCTTGTTCATATTGCATCAAGTCTTGCCTTGTGGTTTTGTTGAATTAGATATGGTGGATTTTGATTTCATTCATAGGATGGATTGGTTGCATGCATTTTATGCTTCTATTGATTGTAGAACCCGTAGGGTTAAATTCCAATTCTCTAATGAGCCTGTTCTTGAGTGAGAAAGTCATAATGTGGTGGTCAAGGGTAGACTTTTCTTTGTTTTTTATCTTGAAGCCCAAAAGTTGATTTCTAAGGGTTGTCTAAATCATCTCATGAGGGTTAGGGATGTGGAGTCTAAAGTCCCTCCTATTGAGTCAGTTCCGGTAGTTAGTGAGTCTCTTGATGTCTTTCCCGATGAGTTTATGGGTATTCCTCCCGAAAGGGAAATAAACTTTGGTTTAGACCTCCTTCCCGATACTCAACCCATTTTTATTCCCCCTTATCTTATGGTCCTGGTGGAGTTGAAGGAACAGTTGAGGGATTTTTTAGAAAAAGGTTTCATAATGCCTAGTAAATCACCTTGAGGTGCACCGGTGTTTTTTGTGAAGAAGGATGGTTCTTTTAGAATGTACATTGATTACCGACAACTCAATAGAGACACTATAAAGAATAATTACCCTCTACCAAGGATTGATGACCTTGTTTATCAACTTCAAGGTGCTAGTCACTTTTCTAAGATTGATCTTCGGTCCGGGTATCACCAAGTGAAAGTGATGGAGTGTGACATTCCCAAGACGGCTTTTCGGACTAGATATAGGCACTTTTAATTTGTGGTTATGTCTTTTGGGTTGACTAATGCACTGGCTATATTTATTGATCTTATGCATAGGGTTTTCAAAACCTACCTTGACGTTTTTATGGTGGTTTTTATTATGATATCTTGATTTACTCCCATAGTGAGGAGGAGCTTGTTAATCACTTGAGAGTGGTGCTGCAAATCTTGAGGGATGACAAGTCGTATGCTAAAAATGATAAGTGTGAATTTCGATTGAAAGAGGTTACATTTTTGGGACATGTGGTGTCCCGTGATAGTATTAAGGTGGATCTTAAGAAGGTGGTGGTGATTAGAAATTGGACTAGACCTTTGACTCCATAAGATATTAGGAGTCTCTTGGGTTTGGTAGATTATTACCAAAGCTTTGTGAGTTGCTTTTCTTGTATAGTTTTCCCTGTGACTAAGTTAACCCAAAAAAAGGCAAAGTTTGTTTGGACCGATGAGTTTGAAAAGAGTTTTCAAACCTTGAAGGATAAGCTTGTCTCCACTCCTATTTTGGCCTTACTAGAAAGGTTAGAGGGATTTGTGGTTTTTGTGATGCTTCTAGAATCGATTTGGGATGTGTTGATGCAAAATGGTAAGGTGATAGCATATGCCTCTAGACAACTTAAAGTGCATGAGAAGAATTATCCCACCCATGATCTTGAATTGGCGGTCATGATATTTACTTTGAAAATTTGATGTCATTACTTGTATGGGGTCCATGTTGATGTGTTAAGAGTCTCCAATATGTGTTCACCCAAAAATTATCTTAACTTGAGACAAAGAAGACGGTTAGGTCTACTTAAGGATTAAGAATGAGTGTGCATTATCACCTCGGCAAAGCTAAGGTTGTGGCAAATGTTTTAGGTAGAGTCTCCATGGTTAAACTAGCTTACATTGATGATGGTGGCAAAGGAGTGGCTAGAGATGTTCACCAGTTGGCTCGGTTGGGGGTTAGGCTGGATAAAGTTGATAATGGTGGTGTGGTAGGTGTTGACAATTCTAAATCTTCTTTGATTGAGGAGGTGAAGTCAAAACAAGATCTTGACCCCGCCTTGCTAGAGTTGAAGGCTTTGGTAAGAGATGGTAAAGTAGAGGTTTTCTCCCAAGCGAAAGATAGTGCCCTTAGGTACCAAGGTAGATTGTGTGTGCCAAATGTAGATGATTTGAAAGAATTGACCTTGAAGGAGGCCCATAATTCATCCTATTCCATTCACCCTGATTCTACAAAGAACTTGAGGGAAGTGTATTGGTGGGATGGTATAAAGAGAGACATTGCCAAGTTCATATTCGGGTGTCACAATTTCCAACAAGTGAGCCGAACATCAAAGGCCGGGTGGCCTAGCCTAAGATATAGAAATTCCTAGCTACTTGGAAGTGGGAGGAGATCAACAAGGATTTTGTGGTTGGGTTGTCTAAGACTAGGAGAGATTTTGACTCAATTTGAGTTGTTTTTGGTAGAATGACAAAGTCGGCTTACTTCTTACTGGTCAAAACTACTTATGGTGCCGAAGATTATGCCAAGTTATACATTCATGAGTTGGTTAAATTACATGGGGTGCCCTTGTTTATCATTTTGGATCATAGTGATCAATTCAATTCTCACTTTTGGAGGTCCTTCCAAAGAGGTATTAGTACCAAGGTTAAGCTTAGCATGGCCTTTCACCCTCAAATTGATGGCCAAGCTGAGAGAACTATCCAAACTCTTAAGGATATGCTTAGAGCTTGTGTTTTGTTTTAACGGTAGCTAGGATGAAAATCTTCCACTCATTGAGTTTGCTTACAGCAATATCTACCACTCAAGCATTGGTATAGCTCCCTTTGAAGCTAATTATGGTAGGCATTCTAGATCCCTGATTGGATGGTTTGAAGTGGCGAAAATGGCTTTGCTAGGTCCGAATTTCATTATGGAAGCCTATAGAAGGTGAGGTTAATTTGCGAGACATTGAAAACAGCCCAACGTAGACAAAAGTCCTATTCCGATGTGAGGAGAAGAGATCTTGAGTTTAAGGTTGGTGATTCGGTTTACTTAAAAGTCTTACCTATGAAGGGTGTGGTCTGGTTTCGCAAGAAGAGAAAATTAAGCCTAAAGTTTGTGGGCTTTTATAAAGTTTTGAGGAGAGTGGGTAATATTGCATATGAGTTGGAGTTTCCTATGGAGATGGACATGGTTCATCCGATCTTCCATGTGTTCATGTTGAGAAAGTGTGTGGGTGACCTAAGTGTCGTCATGCCCTTAGATGTTGTGGCAATTACAAAAGATAATTTGACTTATGAGGAGGTCACGGTGGATATTTTGGATAGGCAAATGAAGAAATTGAAAAATAACGATGTAGTTTCCATCAAGGTCCTTTAGAGGAATCAATAAGTCGAAAGTGCCACATGAGAATCCAAGGCGGACATGAAAAAGTGATATACATATCTCTTCTACTCTACTCAGGCCAAAGGTACTAATCTAAGTCCTCTATATGACTTCAAGTCTTAAGTTTCACACCTCATGTCATTTTGCATGCATTCATATTCATGGTAGCAAGTTTATGATGATTTTTGATATTCATGTTGAGATTTTCAAGAATGAGGTTTAAATGCATTTGTTGCATTCATGTTGGGCTGAAATCTTCATGATTACATCTCTTATACATGTTTCTTTGACATTCGGAGAAGAATATTCCCAAGGGAGAGATATTGAAACACCTTAAAAATGTGCTTCGAAAATACCCATAATCGTAATTTCTATATATCTGAAAATATGTGCTTGATATCAAAAATCTAACTCGCATTCTTGACCAGGGAGCAAATTGAGTGGGAAATGGGTATAACCTGAATTTTAGAAGATCCGTAGAGACAAATAATTTTCGCAAAGTTCTTCTAAAATAGTGGTGGTGCGCGATGGCTCCATGTCCATGAAATATCCCATGCTTATCCATTTTTCAATTCAATATCACTCAAAAAACCTCTCTAAAACCTCTCAACCATTTTATCAAAATCCCTAACCAAATTTAAGTGTCTCAAGCTTAATTTCCGATTTCAAGGAATCCATGCATGCTTTAAATCTCCTTTAAGTTTACATAAAGAAAACCCAAGTTTAAAGTATGTGGGTTTCATCCATTAGGTCATTTCATTCATGGAGCCCAACCTTGTTATTTTGTGAAAATTGCATGATTTCAAGATTTATTACTTATGAGTATCTATTATTATGAAATATGAGCATGAAATATGTTGGGTTTTGTCAAATATTGTTGATTATGGACAAAAATCTATTTTAAGCTTAAACTATGAATTAATCTTTGTCTATTGAGACTATACATGATTCAAGCTTATGAAATCTATGAACTATTATGAAGTTTTGATAAGATTTACAAGTACCCATGATAGGGTTTACCATGATGTTGGTTGGCTAATTTAAATGACTTTCAAATGCATTGATTCCACTATTTCATGATCCATATTCTTGCAGTTTGCATGATTTGAACACGTACTCATATGTGCCCACCAAGTGTTCGATGAAATGTCAAGTCAAGAATTCTCAAGTTATTTACATGTTTTAAAACT
>JAOTQR010079272.1:0-42331 GCA_025774065.1 Solanum ossicruentum
AAGGAGAATTATCTTTCTATACATAATTTTGTAAGAAAAGGTTGGTTACCAAATTATTAAAAAAAAACCAGAAAAAATCGTAAACCGCACCAATCAGCACCAACTCGAAAAAAACCGAGGTTGAAAAAATCGCATTTATTGGTTTGGTTTGGTTTATATATTAAAAAAATCACATTTAATGGTTTGGTTTGGTTTTTAAAAAATCCGCACCAATCCGCACCATGTACACCCCAACTTTCCACAAATGATAGGCTTTAAGATGTGGGTTCATTTTTACTGACTAAATCTGATAGTTTTCGCAAGTAAAATTTTTTGGGGCATTCAAAGAGAGACTGTTGCTTGCCATTCTTTGGTTCAAAAAAACCTGTGCATTGAAAAAGCATGGGTTGCAAATAGCCCTTGCAGATTAAAAGTAGTCGTGATGGATTTAAAAGGTAGCCCTGACAGGTTAAATAGGCAGCCCTGACAGGTTAAATAGGCAGCCTTGCGGGTTAAAAATGATATGGTAATTATTTGAAAGAACGCACACTTCTTGTAAGATCAATGAGACTCTGATACCACTGTTGGTTTTTTTAAAAGGACGAATGAGACAACAAAAATGGGTTGAAAAAATCTCTCAATGGATTGAAATGCTTTCAATAATTTTATTAGTCATTGAGGGACTTTAAATAGCCAAATTAAAACCAAAAAGATCTGCATAATTTAAGATTCAAAATAACCTAAAATATCTCTATAACTTAGCTAAAACTCAAAATTCAAATTTATACATAAGCTACTTATAACTATTCTACTTTTCACTAAAGCCTAAACTTGCATAATACTTTTTACCTTTTACATACATACATATCTACATTATTTTTTGTCTTCTTATTTTTATACACATTAATTTGTATATGTTTATAAATCATTTTTATGTCCTAAAAATCACTCTGCCACCATTTTAACTATTATTTTACTATATAAAACAAGCAAAAGTATATCTAATTTCTAATATTTTTTTTTGAAATATTCATGTGGCTATTCTTAGAAATAATATTTTTTTAACTCGTATAAGATTTTATCATGCTATTATTTATTTTATAACTTATTTTCTTCAAGAACTAAAAATGTCAATTTTTTTTCTTTTTTTGAGTCTTATATTTATCTAAGTCTGGTTGTAACTGTTTTAATGGATCTTAAATGATACCTCACCCCTTGCCTTTAGGATAACTAGAACCCTTACCTAGAATTATATAAGTTAAATAGAACTTAATTTGGAGTTATTTTAGCAAAATAGTTTTTCCAATTTACCTAACAAATAATTATGTGACGTCTCCTTAAGTTAATATTTAGGAATCATTCAATATGTTGTACACTATTTGATGTGAGTTAAAATAGGGTATAACACTAGTCCAATTGAAAGATGAATTAAATAAGTCACTCAAATGGGCAGCCTCCTCAAAACTCCCATCTGAAATGACAAATCAAAGGAGCAATGAGAGAAATAGTTTAGGCAATGTAAACAGAATTAATCCACCTTATTATCCTCGCAGCAAGTATGTGTCTGTCTTTGACAATTTAGTATGCTTGCATTGTGGTAGAAATGGACATATAAAGGGAGATTATGAGATTCTAAAGGGGACCTTGAGGAGGAAACAACTTCCATCTATTGTTAAAAATCCTCTGAACAAAAATTTGTATAAGGGACCAAGTCCCATCTTTGGAAAAGGTCACACAAATTTCCCTCTTGGACTAAGAAGCATTTGATTATTCCACTTCCTGCCTTTGGAACTCAAACTGACATGGGTTCCCAAGTCTAATAAATAAGTCTTGTGGAGGAAGCAGTCGGTGTTAGTGCACCAACAGTAGTTTCTCCAAGCATATGGTTGGAAGGACTAAAAACTTCCCTCTTTGAAAGGGCTACAAGGGGGTAAGCTATCCTTTGGAAATAGGAAGAAAAGGTATCTTCTAAGGATTGGAAGATTTGGAAAGTCTCTTGAAAACTCTATTGAAGATGTGTACTAGGTCGATACATTGAAGTAAAGTGTTTTGAGTGTGTATCAGATTTGTGACAAGAGCAATGAAGTGAGGTTCATGTCAGATAAGTGTCTTGTCACAAATTTGTCAACTTAGAAAGTGATACTACCGACAGATGCAAGAATATGTATGTAGCTAACCTCAATTCTGCTCGTGGTGAAAATTTAACTTGTCTTAGGGCTCAGGATGAGACAAGTGGTTTATGGCACAAAAAACTGGACCATGTTAGCACTTGTTTATTGAACAAACTGGTTATTGGGGACCTAGTCCGAGGATTTTTCCAAAGATCAAATTTTGTGACAACTGTGATGCTTGTGTTAAAGGGAAACAAACTGGAAATTTCTTCAAATCTAAGAAGGAAGCTGAGTGAGCACTTTTAGACCACTAAAGCTCATTCATATTGATCTCTATGGTCCTGTAAAGGTGCAAAGTAGGGGTGGTAAAAGGTACATCCTATTTGTGGTTGATGATTTATCTAGATTTACCAGGACTAGATTTTTGAGGGATGAAGTAGTTGATGTGTTGATATCCTTCAACAAGATGATTCATAACTAAATTGGTAGCAAGATTGCAAGGATCAGTCCAAAAATAGCGCAGAATTTGACAAATTCCAATATTGATGGTTTATGCACTGAATGCACAATAACTTCTCAGTACCAAGAACTCCACAACAAAATGGGGTCGTAGAAAGGAAGAATCAAACTCTTGTGGAGATTGGTAGAACAACGATGATAGAGTCAGGGTTGCCTAAAATTTTTTGGATAGAAGTTGTCAACACATCATGTTATGTTACCAATAGGTGTTTGATTAGTTCGATCACACATAGAATTCCCTATGAACTTTTGTGAGGTCGAGAGCCCAACAGAAGTCACTTGAGGACTTCTAGATGCAAGTGTTATTTGCTGAACAATGGGAAGGAGAAACTAGGTAAGTTTGACTCCAAAAGTGATGAACGTGTCTTTGTTGGATACTCTTCAAACAACAAGTCTTCTTCAACAAAAGAACACTTTATGATGAGAAAAGTGTGCATGTCATCTTTGATAAATCTGAAAAGCTAGAAAATGCAAGTGAAAAGGAAAACTCAGATTTAGAAGAGTTGCTTCAAGTACAAAGAGATAGCCTGGTGAATGATCTTACAGAAGATGCTCCAGCTCAAAATGAAAATAAGAAAAGGAAGGATGATACAGGCTGGGAACAGTTTGAAGGACCTGGTTCATCCTCCAATACCTGCGAATATTGAAGAAGTGCGACCACAACAACAAAGACATAGGGTAGTTATTGCAAGCAGAGTCCAGATGCATTGAGTGATCAAAGTCAACAGACAGGAAGGGATTCTGGATGGAAGCACAAATCATCACATCCTTTGGATCATCTGATTTCTCATTTGGACTCTAGCATACAAACCAGGTCAACACTAGGAATCTTATGTCCTTCTTTTCTTAAGGCCCAAAAATGTAAAGGAAAATCTTTTTTATGTTGATTGGGTTAACTTTATGTAAGAGGAGATACTTCAGCTTGAAACAAGTCAAGTGTGGCATCTGGTTCCAAAACCTCCTGACAAATTTATCATTGGGACTAGGTTCGTCTATAGAAATAAACTGGATAAAAATGTAGTCATCACCAGAAATAAGTCCAAGCTTATTGTTCAAGGCATCAATCCAGAAGAGGAAATAGATTATGATGAAACTTTTACCCCCATTTCAAGGATCGAGGTATTTAGATTCCTCATTGTCTTTGCTGCATATATGGAATTCAAGTCGTACCAGCTAGATGTGAAAAGTTCATTTTTAACTGGGTATCTTAAAAAAGAAGTGTATTTAAAGCAACCCCCTGGTTTTGAAAATGTTGAGTTCCTTGATCATGTTATGAAATTGGATAAAGCTGTTTATGGGTTGAAAGGCTCCTAGGTCCTGGTATGACTGACTCTTTGGCTTTCTACTATCTCATGGATTCAAGGGAGGAAACATAGATAAAACACTCTTTCTAAAATCAAGGGGAAAAATCTACTGATTGTTCAAGTCTATGTAGATGATATAATCTTTGGTGCTGCATCTGACTCACTCTTCAAGGAATTTGGAAACCTAATGAGAAATGAATTTGAGATACACATAATCGGAGAGCTCAGCTTTTCTCTAGGACTATAGATCAAGCAAACACCCAAAGGAATCCTTATCAGTTAAGAGAAGTATATCAAGGAACTTCTGAAGAAGTATCACATGATGGAGGCCAAGCCAATTGATACTCCCACAGGAACAAGTTCAAAACTAGATGTTGATGAACCTGCTATCAAAGTAAATGAGATAATTTATTGTGTTATCATAGAGTATCTACTATACCTAACTGCTAGTAGGCCTGGCGTTATATTCTATGTGGGTATGTGTGCTAGATTTTAATCCTTCCTAAGGAGTCACACCTAAAGGCAACAAAAGGAATTCTAAGGTACCTTAAAGGTTCAGGTAACTTGGTAATTTTCTATCCAACTAGTGATTCCTTTTATTTGGTAGGGTGTGCAGATGTTGATTTTGTTGTGTACCTAGTTGACAGAAAAAGTACATCAGATATGGCTCATTTTCTTGGGTATTTACTCACCTTATGAGGCAGTAAGAAATAGCAATTTGTGGCATTATCTACTGCTGAGACTGAGTATGTAGTTGTTGCTGCTTGTTGCTCTCAACTACTTTTGAACAAACAACAATGGAAGGACTTTGGAGTCCTGACTAATACTATTCCCTTGGTATGTGATAACATAAGTACCCTAAACATGTCTAAATTTCTGGTGCACCACAAAAGGGAAAAACACAGATATGAGGCATCATTTTCTTAGGCATCAGGTTGAAAAGGAAAACATCTGTATGAAGTTCTACAAGATGGAAGACCAGATTGCTGACATATTTACAAAACTGCTAGGCAAGGACAATTTGAAAGGAACATGATGAGGATAGGATTAATCAAGTTAAGAAAGTCTAACTAACCTTAGTGATCCACTTATCCCAACTTTGGCTAAAATTCATGGGCAGGGATCCGAATTTTGTTGTACAATTATCTCTGAATTCAATTTTCGTACCTCATATATATACATGCTTAACATCATCATAAATGCAAAAGTAAAGTTGGGAAAATGTTCACAAAAATTTTGCAGATTGACAGGGACCTAGTTCCTTCTCAAAGGTTAGTGTTTATTTTTTACAGCATCATAAGTAATCATTGATTCTGTCAGAACAGCCATGTGTCTCTTCCCTATTCACTGAAGTGTTATCTTATCAGTCCATGTCCTGAAAAGACATAACACTTCAGGAACCAAACATGTTTCACTTCCATAAATTCATAAGTTTTTCTCCTTTTTGAACACCTTTCCTCATTCAATTTCTTTATCTCTCTCATATTGTTCTTATCTCTCAACAATATCTCAATCCTCTCCTCAATTCTAAAAACCTGCATCCTCAGAGATAGAAACTCCTTCTTCTCAAAAAATCGACACTCCTCCCTCTACTCCTATCCACATTCCTCTAAAATCAAAGGATTTACATTTATCAGTCAACCCTAGTTCACCCTTCTTTATTGATCCTTCCGGCATCAAGCGTACCAGTTCTCCACCATCCTCCTCAACCAACGATGATAAGCTTCTATCCTTTATTGGCTATGAGAGTTGACCAGAACTCCCCTATACTCTCTATTTTTAACAAAGGAAGTTCTTGAAACCCTGAACCTTGAAGGTGTTCTTGTTGAAAATCAACCAACCTCTTCCCAACCAAATCCCACATCTTCTACTATGACAAAAAGGTGCTTCGATAGGGACTTGCCAATGGAAAAGGGAAATGAGTCCAACATTCTTACTGCTAGAGAAAAATGGGTTGTGCAAAGTCTGACGAAAATGAAAGGGGGAAATCTTTTTGCTAAAGAAGAGGCTAAGCCACCTGATTTACAATTACTGATATCTTCCCCTCTATTTGATTTGACTGCCTTAAGTTTTGTGCAACTTGTGAATGTGGTTGAGGGTGATGAGGAAGGTGATGATGATGACAATTCAACTTTGGTTTGGAAAATCAAGAAGAGAACTGATGGAAATCTACCAAATCAAGACACAATCGGGGACTAGATCTCTGGATCAATTGCGAAAGAAAAGAAAGTAATATACAAGGGAAAAGAAAAGTTTTTGGACACAACACAAGCAACCAAAGTTTATTCAACTAGAGGCACTCAAAAGAAACTCCTAAGTGATGTTATGGGTTCAAGTAAGTCTAAGACTACTAGGAAGAGGAAAAGAAGAGTAGTTTTAATACTTGAGGAGGAAGATAAGATAATTGATGTTACAAAGGATGAGCATGGTAGTGCTACTGAATTACATGAAGTCATTGTTGAATTAAAATGAAGGAATGAAGAAACAAAGGTTCTAGTAAATGGGTAGTAAAGGGGAATAAGGCAAGAATAAAAAGGCAGATAGAAGAGGACAAAACCAAAGGGGAAGAATCGGTATCCTGTGAGGGACTAGGTTCGGTGAGCTAGAAGGTTAGGACTGAAAATAATCTAAGAAAGCAGGAGAGTATTCAAATTCTTGAAAAATAGATGTTACTCAACGGGAGTGTATTTGAGCCTAAAGCAAAAAAGAAAGCATAGTATGCGTGATGTAGTTGATGTTATCATCATTCAAGGCTAGGACAATCTTTTTGAGTGGACGGTTCCCACTTTTCATGAGTAAGAAATTAGGCATTTCTATGACAACATGGAATTTACTGCGGATGGGGGTTTTGATACCTCTATTGGTGATGTAGCTTTTCACCCGACTGAGGAAGTGTCGGGGAAGATTTTGAAGGTACAAAGGAAAGGCCTCAGAAGTGTGTATGGTTGTGCTCTAATTGGGAAGTTCATCCTCGAAGCAAGGAAATTGCCAAACTTAAGTATGACTGGTTAGTTAAAAATAATTCCTGAAAGGAAAATATCAGCTATACCTTGAGTTTGTCACCAAGGTCCTACTTTCCAGGAATGAAAAGTGTACTATTGCCTCCACTATTGATCTCTTCCATATGGAAGCCTTGAGAAAGTTTGATGAAATAAATCTTCTAGGGATGATGCTTGACACATGAACAAAATTATGATAGTAAAGGACGGGAAGCACAGTTTAGTGAATGGATATTTGCTAACTCATGTTTTTGAGCATTTTGGGGTTTGACTAAAGAAAGGGGTACCAGGTACCATAAAGAAATCACTCTCACACACCATTTTGGTGGAATGTGAGTGCGTTAAAGGAAGGGTAGGAAACAAATCTAATTCTCAGGTCTCAGATCTCATACCTCAATAGGAAGTTCTTAAGCACCAAGTTGAAGAGTTAACCACTGCAACCAATGCTGAGGATGCTAAGACGATTGTGGCATTGAAAGGACACATTGTTCAGGGGATGCAAAAGGAACATGGCTCTACGAATATTTCTAGGTTGAGGGTGAGATGATAGGTTGGACATAGAAATGAAAACGCTTACTCAACAACCCCTCCAAGCCCATCAGGACACCAATGCAAGAATAGCTCTTCTCCAATCCTTTGCCCCCAAACTATCTAGTCCTTCAGTCAGTTTCCTTTTTGTCATTATCTTTTGTCTTGGACAATTTTGACATGTTTTGTTGATTCTATTCTATTCTATCTTAAATACTCTTCTGGTTATTTTAATTGGTTGGACTGGTTTCACTGCTTTAATCATATGCTTGTATGGTTCTGAGTATATCTATGTTGCCCTAGTGGATATGAACTCAGTGATTATTCTCTCTATTTAGTTTACTATTTGTGCTTATAATAATGGCAAAAGGGGGAAAACTGAGATGGAAATTGGGCATTTACTTAGACTAATATACCAGTTTCCGAGGGAAAAAATAGTTGTGCAGTGTCCAGAGGATTAGGGGGAATCATCTCACGGGGAACCAATAGTTTGTCATCACCTGAAGAGGGAAAATGTTATTATGTGTATGTTTTGATGATCAACAAACTTCTGGTACAAACTGAGACCAGGTCAAACATCGTGCTAAAAAGATAAAATTGACTGTGCTGGATTACAACCGAAAAAGTTGCATGGTTGGTGGAAAGTTGTCAAAAGGTATTTAGAGGTTCCCTCATGTGCATATAAAAGGAACCTTGTGAAAGACAAAAGGTGACTTTTTGGAGAATTAAGATTGTATGCATTCAAGAGTAGAAGTCCTATTTGTCTCACTATAAGAAATACGACATTAGTACTCAAGGGACCTGATAAATGGAGCTTATAGTTTTCCTCTAGTCATTGTTCTATTCTATGCTAAGAGTTTTTGCAAGATCAAGTTCATAATCTATAAAAGAATATTGATAATTGTATATTTAGTCTTTTGTTGCTAGGATTCTTAGTTTGTTGTGACCTCAAAATCAATGGGTATAAGTCTACATTAATCTAGCATGATCATATTATAGGTTGTTGGCGTGTTTTATTGGTGCTCTAATTCTTGTGATAGTGTTGTTGCAAGCTGGGTATGGAGAGGGGTAGTGCAAATAAACAATTGGTTGTATTTGACTACATTGCTCTTACATTTTAGTGGATTTTGGTGTTTTGAAAATCTTGTAGGACAGGCCGTGGTTGTTTTTCCCTTGAGTAAAGAGTTTTTTCACGTAAAATCTTTTGTTCATATCATTTGTCTTTATTATTCTTTTTATCGTTATATTAATCGTGTGTTAAAGGACCAGACCTAGTCCCTGAGCATAGTTGAAGCATTCATTACAACACAACAGAAGGCTCTCCAATGGAGATAATTGACATCATTACTTGCCTCCAGAAAAATGGATTTCATGTATACTATTGGGTAGAGGTGAATGGCAATTTCATGCATACTAAACAGCTGATAGAAGTCGCAGAAAAATGAAACAAGTAGAAAAAGCTTCTGATTCCTAATATTTCTTCACTGGCAATGTCTAATATCCAAACTTGTAGATCTTGTGTTATTGGATTTCAAACACATTGGTTTTTGACTTACAGTCTATGTTGCCAGAAAGTGTCAGCGGGCGTGTGTTAGATTCTCTAAAAGTAGTCTATTTTCGGAAGCGGGGTTTCAAATATTTGAGTTTTTTTTTTTTTATGGATGGATCAAGCAATAGGAAATAACATTGGGGCTTTTGCAGTGGCTGACATTGTCATTGGCACTATGCTATTAGGCAAATGAGGGATATGGAGAGAAAAGAGGTTCGAAAGAGGCTACAACGGGATATTAAGGAGCTGAAGGTATTGGAAGTGTAAAAGTAGAGCAAATCTAATTTGAAGCTATTAGGATAAAACTAATGACCTGTTGAAAGACTTAAAGATCTAAAACTTGATGCGCAAACCAATTCTATTTTCAGTGTACTTGAGTTTGCTGTCTTGAAGAGTAGGCTATCTGCTTTTTTTCGTGCTAAATATGGACACCGTTTGGCTTTATATTGTGAACCCCTGAAAGTTGAAAGCCTTGAAGACAAGGAGGAGAATCAAGTCATTGATGCAAATGACATCAGAGTACCCATTGAGATTCCTATTCAGGGTAATTAGAAGAAGAAGCTCCTAATTCTAGAACTTCATAGTTTCCTATGACTGCTTGTGACAAGATATACCAAAAGAGGAAGCTGAAAAATGTGGCTGAATTTATGGGAGAAAATGCCAAGACAAAAGATAAAAAGACAATCGAATAATATTCTACACTTTTGTCTCTAGAAATATCTGAGAAGAAAAGGAAGAAGTCCAGTGAGATAGCTAAAGGCCATAGTTGCAGCGCGATGAGTGTTGAAGAAAAAATTGGCAAGCAGGTCAGCAAGCAGTATAGTGACAATGACTTGACAAAAAAAAAGAGACTCCATGTTTCGATTCCTGAGTGTGATGAACTTGGTGACAAGAGGGACATGAATGCAAGCCCTTTAATAAGGGAAAGAAAGAAGAGGAAATATTTGTCCCCGCCTTATTTGAGCCCTATTTGGAATGTAGAAAAATCAAGCTTTAAGTGAGAATTTGAAATGGAATCTCAAAATATTTATGATATTACCAAGATTGGCTAGCGGATGACAAAGGCTGCTCGGCTTCTTTTATCTTCTCCTGATGCAAATAGTAATGAGGCTGGGAAGGATGACATTGACAAGATTTCTCAGATAGGAAAGGGAAGCTCTATTATTGTTGATACCATGGATCTCAATTCACATGTAAATGAGATAAAGGATGAAGTTCAGTCTACTGTGCTACACCCTCTTTCGTTGAGGAATGGATCTCTTGAGAAGGCCAGAGGTTTCATTTCCACGTTCAGAAACTCTATATATTTTGATTTACCAAACTACAAGCAGTATAACCAAGTGGAAGGAGGAAAAAAGAGAAATGAAAGTTAATGATCTCATACCTCCTTCTACTTGATAATACTGCTTGTAGTTTGATCCCTCAAAATATACGAAGTTTTTGAAAGTGAAAATGAAACCTCTGGCCTTCTCAAGAGATCCATTCCTCAATGAAAGAGGGTATAGTGTAGTATATTCAACCTCAACCAGTGTCTTATTCACAGATGAATTGAGATCCATGGTATCAACAGTCATAGAGCTTCGCTTTCCGATCTGAGAACCTTTGTCAATGTCATCCTTGATAGCCGCATTACCATTTGTATCAGGAGAAGACAAAAGAAGTCGTGCAGCCCTTGTCACCTGCTTACAATCTTGGTAATATCAGAAATTTTTTGAGATTCTATTTCCAGTTCTCTCTTAAAGCTTGATTTTCTTGCATTCCAAATAAGGCTCAAATAAACCAGTGACCGATACTTGCTTTTCTTTCTTCAACTTAATAAAGGGCTCAGACTCATGTATTGCTTGTCACCAAGTTCATCACACTCAAGAATAACATGGAGTCTCTTTGTTTTTGCCAATTCACTGTCACTAGACTGCTTGTTGACCCGCTTGCCAATTTTTTATGCAACACTCTTTAAGCTGCCACTATGACCTTTCGCCTTCTTACCAGACTTCTTCCTTTGTTTCTCAGATATTTCTAAAGACAAAGGTGTAAAATATTCTTCAGTGTCCTTTTACTTTTCGGCTTGGCATTTTCTCCCATAAATTCAGCCACACTTTTCATCTTCCTCTTTTGGTATATCTTGTCACAGGCAGCCATAGGAAACTTTTGAGATCCAGAATTAGGAGTTTCTTCTTCTGATGACTCTGAATAGGAACCTCAATGGGTATGCTGAAGTTATTTGCATCAATGACTTGATTCTCCTCCTTGTCCTCAAGGCTTTCAACTTGTAGTGGCTCACAATATAAAGCCAAACGGTGACAATATTTAGCATGAGAAATAGCAGATAGCCTACTTTTTAAGACATCAAACTCAAGTATATTGAAAATAGAATTGGTTTGCACATCAAGTTTTAGATCTTTAAGTCTTACAGCAGGTTATTAGTTTTATCCTAATAGCTTCAAATTAGATTTGCTCTACTATTACTCTTCCAATACCTTCAGCTCATTAATATCCTGCAGTAACCTATCTCGAACCTCTTTTCTCTCAATTGCTTGCCTAAATGCATAGTGCCAATGACAACGTCAGCTGCTGCAAATGCCCCAATGCTATTTCCTATAGCTTGATCCAATTGTAGAAAAAAAACTCAAATTTTCAAACCATCACTTCTGAAAATACACTACTTTTTGAGAATCTAACATGTGCCCACTGTCACTTTCAAGCAATATAGACTGTAAGTCAAACCAACATGTTTGAAATCCAATCACAAAAAATCTACAAATTTGGATACTGTCCCGAATGTCCATAGAGACATTGCCAGTGAAGAAACCTTAGAAATTGGAAGCTTTTTCTACTTGTTCCATTTTTCTGGGCACAACTTCTATTAGCAATTTAGCATGCATGAAATTGTCATTCTACCCAATAGTATACGTGAACTCCATTTTCTATGGGCAAGTAATGATGTCAATTATCTCCACTGGAGAGGCTTCCACTGATTCACCAATTCATTACTAACTATCAACTTTCTTTACCAATAAATCAGCGAGGTAGATCCAAAAAAATGAAAAAGAAGTCACCTAAAAAAGGGCTAGATATTTGAAGCGTGGACAGCAACATCAACATTAGGTAAATCGAGAATAGTGATAGGTAGCTATTACTTAAAAGGTTCACTACAAGAAAAACTATTATTTATGATCAACATTTAGGGACGAAAAAGGTGATCTCTTCCTTGTGGAAAATTGCGGCTCAGAAGGTCGACAAATTCTTGTGTATAGTTGTTGTTAAGATTTTTAGTGAAATCTAATCCTAGAAGAGGTTTGTTTGTGTTAGAAAAACTAACAACTCTTTAAATTGAACCATGTATAAAAACTCAAAGAAAAGGTTAAAATTCCAGCATAGCAATTAACATGGAGAACATCTGAATTTATAGAAGAAAAGGATAACTATTTACGATCTATTAGTCACTTACAAAGTGAATAAAACTGAATAGGAAAATACACCACAAATTAGCCATAAAGGGACTTTCAGAAAATAAGCAACTAACTTTTACCAAGTCTTTTGCTAGAAAATAGGAAAGTTGTAACCTAAAAACACAGTAAAAAGAATAATAAAAAATACTAAGCTAGAAGTTAAGAAATGCCAATTGGCTAACACTCATCCTTGGCATTTTCTTGACGAACACTAATTCATTGCCTCAAATCTTCAAACCATTCCTTTGGCAGAGACTTAGAGAAAATGTTAGCTGGCTGGTTCTCGGATGAGAAATGAGAAAGCAACACTTCATTGGACTGTTGGACTTCTCTAATAAAATGATAGTTGATCTTGATGCGCTTAGTTTGACCATGAAACACTGGATTTTTTTGGATTGAAATTGCTGAATTGTTGTCACACATGATCTTGGTCACTTTAGATTGTTTATGGCCCAAATCCTTCAACATCTTCCTTAGCCAGATAGTTTGGTTTACGACAGGTGTAGGAGCTATGTACTCATTTTCTGCTGTTGATTGAGCTGTAGTTTCTTGTTTCCTAGAGTTCCAACTAAAACAACTTGGCCCCAAAGAAATAGATATCCAGAAGTGCTTTTGGAATCATCAATGCCACCGCCCCAATCACTATCAGAGCAACCGAAAAGATTCGTAGTCACTTTAGTAGGTGTTGGAAAGAAAATTCTAAACTTACTGGTTCCTTTAATACACCTTAACTCTCTTTTAGCAGCTGTGAATTGTGTCTCTAGGAGTATGCTTGAACCAAGAGAGCAAACTTACAGCAAATAGAATATCAGGTCTGCTTACAGTTAGATATAGAAAGCTGCCGATTAAGCTTCTATACATACTACCATCCACTTTTTCAGAATCCTCATCCTTCCCAAGCTTCACACCAGTAGATGCTAGAGTACTCATATGTTTGCAGTCTTACATTTTAAACCAGTTTAGAGTATATGAAATGTAATTCTGCTGGCATATAAATATATCGTCACTGGACTGCAAGACTTCCACGCCAAGGTTCATGACTCCAAGATTAGTCATTTCAAAGACTTTCTCCATTTCATCCTTGAACCTTAGGATTAGTTCCATTTTGGTTCTTGTAGCAAGCATGTCATCCACATAAATTGAGACAATTAAGAACTCACCATCTGTGACTCACTTATGGAGTAGCTTCACTTTGACTTATACTAAAGCCAAGTTTTATGAGATGATTGTCCCTCCTTTCATGCCATGCCCTTGGGGCTTGTTTTAGGCCTTGCAAAACCTTTGCTAAGAGATAAACTTGATCCTCTTTTCTAGGAATTGAGAAAACATCAGGTTGCTCTACATAGATCTCTTCAGTAAGAAAACCATTCAAAAAAGCCGATTTGACATCAAGGTGATGAATCTGCCAGGAACTATGGGATGCAAATGCAAGAATAAGCTTGATTGTGTTATACCTTGCAACTGGGGCAAACATTCCCTGCTAATCCACACCATATTGTTGTGTGTTCCCTTCACCACCAATCAAGCCTTATACTTGCAAACTGAGCGATCAGGATTGAGTTCGGTTTTGAAAATCCTTTTTACTCCAATCACCTTGTGATTTATAGGCCTATCAACGAGCTGCCGAGTTCCACTCTTCTCGATCATGTCTATTTCTGCTTGCTAGCTCTCCTCCATGCCTTGGAATCTTGTGCTTCAGCATAGCTTGTTGGTTCAGAGACAACCAAATTGCACCGCTGATAAACATCTTTTAAGGATCGAAGCTCCACACTAGTAGGTCATCTACTAGTTCATCTTCCGCAAGTTGAGGCTGTTCGTTTAAATCAAAAAAAGTGGTCTTCTGATTTTTCCAATCCCAAGTAGCTACTTCATTAAACTTCACTTCTTGACTTACAATTATTTTTTCTGTTTTAAAAAGAAAATCCTATATCCTTTGGATGAAATATAGCCCATAAAAATGCCCTTCTGAGCCCTGTTGTCCAGCTTACTCCTCTTTGATTCTGGAAATTGATAATAACATATACACCCTAAGATTCTGAGATGGTATACTGATGGTTTGTTCCCACACCAAGCTTCATCTGGAGTCATGTCCTGCAAGGCCTTAGTAGGTAATCTATTCAGCAAATATACTGAGGTGTTGACTACCTACGCCCAAAATTAATTCAGAATCTTGTTTTCAAGAAAAGGACACCTGGCCATCTCCATTACTGGCTTGTTCTTCCTTTTAGACACGCCATTTTGTTGTGGAGTGTACGGTAGATTCAATTGACATTCAATACCTATGCTATTACAAAACTCCACGAACTAAGACTACTTTGATTGTGTACTAAAGCTTTAAGTTGTTTAAAAACATTAAAGACTTCACTCTTCAGTCTAATGAAATAAACCCAATACAATCTAGTGTAGTCATCAATAAAGACGCGAAAACATGTGTCACCACTGAAGGAATCTATTCTCATTGCACTGCAAACATATGTATGAATGAGTGAAGTTTCTGGTTAGCTCTCCATACTTGATTTGGTTGAAATGGAAATTTTGTTTTCTTGCCTTACAGGCAGGTTTCATAAACTTGATCATTAGAAGGAATTTCATGCATATTTTCCTCTATATCCTTCTTTTTCATCTCTATAATTCTTCTCCGATTGAAGTGAGCAAACCTTTTATGCCATAGGTTTCTATATGTTTGTAAAGTAATGGTGTAAGCCTGCTCAGTTATTTTCTCCCAATCAACTGAAAACATCCTATTGCTTATCTTGACACAAAACAGTTCTAATGTAGAAGGATAAAAAACAATACATTCACGGTTCTTAAAAGGCAGAGAGTAATTATTTTTAGCATGTCCAACACTCAACAAATTTTGACTCATATCAGGTGTGTACAAAACATCAGGATAGTTTTGATACCTAATATTGTTGAGATAGACACTGTACCTCTGCCTTTGACATCTACAGCCTCATCATTTCCCACCTTTACCTTGGATGTGTAAGTATAATCAAGGAATTTGAACATTTCAGCATCATTGCACTAGTGGGGTGTGCAACCACTATCGAGAAGCCATGAATCAGAGGATCTATTGGCTGAAAAGTATGAAACTGCAAAGAGTTGTTCTTTATGTGCATATAAAGCTTCTGTGATTTGTGCTTGCAAAGCTCCAGAGACCTTTGTTCTGGATTTGCAAACCATAGATACATGCGTCGTCTGCTTACATCATCGATTCTCCACCAACAATATTTCTCCAGATGTGTAGTTTTCTTGCAATGTTTGCAAGGAGGAAACTTGTGCTTAAAATCTCCACTATTGTTTCCTCTATCATGTTTGCCCCTATTCTTTTGGTTGAAATATTTCTTTCCTTTACCCAAATTTTGCTTTTGTACAGAGAAAGATCCTTCAGTGAACCTGTCCCATATCATAGTCCTTCTTTGCTCTTGAGATTGAAGAGCACTCATTAATTCATCTAATGAGATTCTGCTCAAGTCCTTGGATTCTTCAAGAGAGGAAATCTTAGATTCAAACCTCTTAGGAAGAGTCACAAGAACTTTCTCCACAATCTGATTTTCTGTAAATTCTTCACCAAGAAGTCTAATATTATTAACAATTAAGGAGATTCGATCAGCATACTTACTGATTGCTTCATCCTCCTGCATATTCAGGTACTCAAACTCTCTTTTCAAGTTCAACACTTGCATTTAACGTGTTCTATCTCTGCCTTGATATTCCTCTTTCAACCTGTCCCAAGCCCCTTTTGTTGTTTTAAAAGCCATGATTCTATAGAGTATGGAATCTGCCACAGCATTCTGTATCAGCAACTTGGCTTTAGATTTCTTTGCCTTCTCTCCACTGTTGGATCTGAGCCAAAGTATTTGCTAGTAGAGCAGCAATTGGTTTATCTTCCATCGCAATTTCCTAAATATCATAGGCTTCTATAAAAGCTTGCATTTTCATGGACCAAATTTGGCATTTTTCGCCGGTGAAAGAAAATGGTGGATTTAAAGGTAGGCTGCTGGATGCCATTTGTGCTGTAGTCCGAAAGTTTTTGGTCCCGTAAGATCAACTAGAGGCTCTGATACCACTGTTAGAAAAACTAACTCCTCTTAAAATTGAAGCACGTATAAAAACTAAAAGAAGAGGTTAAAATTTTTTGGCCAAGTCTTTTGCTAGAAAATTGGAAAGTTGTAACATAAAAACACGGTAATAAGAATAGTAAAAAACACCAAGCTGGAAGTTAAGAAATGCGAATTGGCTAACAGTTTGCTCTTCTAATCAAGTTGCTTCTTCAGATGACTTTATTCATCTTGTTTCTTTAAAGTTACTCTTCTTTTTCTTCCTCTTTTCTAACGTTAATTAATAGGCTAAAAGTTTCATAAACTAGTCTGTTTTCGAATGTACAAAATAAGTGAAAAGATCATTATGTTTAGCTTTCTCATAGTTGAGTCGATTTTGTGACTGTATATAGGGTGTAGTCGATAAATTCATAAGCTAGTCGATTTTGTGAACTGTACACAGTTGATTATGTTGAGCCTGAAGATTCATATTTTATATAAAATGCATATCATCTTTGAAAAGCGCCTGAACAATTTCGTCTTTGATGTTGAGATTCATCTTTCATTGATGCTCCTGGAATTGGCCATTCGTCAATTCATTTTAGAGCTAAAAATTAGGATAACTTTGACTTGCTGCTCTTGGAATTGGCTATCATTCAATTCGTTTGAGAAAAAAAATTAGAATAAGTTATACATTCGACCGCTCGCAAAATATACATACATATATGTATAGACACACACACACGTTCAGTCCCTGTATCTTGGTGATCCTTTCTTGGCATCATTAAGGACCTAGAATTGGCCATCATTCAGTCCCTAACACACTATTAAGCTTATCACTCTGTATTCTATTTGTTGTCCTCTATCTTGGTGATCCTTTCTTTTTTCTTAAAGTAGAAAGATGGGAGGTGTGTTTCCGGTTTGGACTTTTAGGGCAATGATTTTAGTCTAATCAATATAAAGGTTGTGGCTAACAACTGCTAGATCGATCAATTTCTAAGTATTCCATTGACATATTTAGTAAAACATGTACTCGATTACCATCCAGAGGTTCATATTAAAGTTAAAAGCATTTGTAGATATTAGATTACTATTACACAGTAAGTATTTCATTTGATTTTACTAACGCTACTTCCTCAGTAGCAGTCCTCTGAGTAGGATCAAAGATTACATCATTTTCAAGAATAAGTAAACCAGTAACTTCAAAGAGTGATAAATGGGAAAAAGAGAATTTACCGTGACTTCAATAGGAACACATGTATCAATTTGGTGCTGATAGTAGAAGTCAATGCAGTCAACATTGAACCGCTTTAAGGTGACTTTCTTATAGCTTTTTTCATCTCCTTTGAGAAAACGATAGTAGTGGATATAGTTTTGGTAGTTAGTTTATGCTCAAATATAGTACTACATATGGCTTTGGCAGTTAGTTTAAGCTCAAATTCAAAGTGAAAAAAAACATCAATATTACTATCTCGGATAGGGTAGATATTGTATAGCCCTAGCCACTTGTTAGTTGCGGGCAACTGTAAGCTTTAATCACTGGTTGTGCAATTATATAACCTTTCTTGTATATTATTAAGCTTCAAATCTTATAAATTTCTTCTGAACAGTGAGGTTCAAGTGATGGCTGTTCGATTTTAATTTGTGAAATCATATCATCTTGATCGCAAGCTCCAGCCCCTTGATCTTCCGAGAAAGCCTCAAGCCAACTGAAAATCACCTTAAATTCAGGACTATATACCTTCCTAATGTGAGCATAGAATCATGGTATGATATAGCTGAACTTCTATGCCCACATTAGGAAGGTGTAGAATCCTGAATTTAAGGTGATTTTCAGTTGGCTTGAGGCTTTCTTGAAAGATCAAAGGGCTAGAGCTTGCATTAGGGCAGTGTTGCCCAATCTTTTTCGAATCTCTAGTGATCTAGATGATATGATTTCACAAATTAAAATAGAACAGCCATCACTTGAACCTCACTGTTCAGAAGAAATTGATAATAAAAGCTTAATAATATACAAGAAAAGTTGTAAAATTGCACAACCAGTGATTAAAACTTACAGTTGTGCACAACATACCAAGTGGCTAGTGCTATACAATATCTACCCTGTCCTAGATAGTATCTTGATGTCTTTGTTTCACTTTGAATTTGAGCTTAAACTAACTATCAAAACTATATCCAGTACTATATTTGAGCTTAAACTAACTACCAAAACAAAATCCTATACTATCGTTTTCTCAAAGGAGAAGAAAAAAGCTATAAGAAAGTCACCTTAAAGCGGTTCAATGTTGACTGCATTGACTTCTACTATCAGCACCGAATTGATACATGTGTTCCTATTGAAGTCACGGTAAATTCTCTTTTTTTCCATTTATCACTCTTTGAAGTTACTGGTTTACATATTCTTGAAAATGATGTAATCTGTGGTCCTACTCGGAGGACTGCTACTGAGGAAGTAGTGTTACTAAAATCAAATGAAATACTTACTGTGTACTAGTAATCTAATATCCGCAAATGCTCTTGACTTTAATATGAACTTCTGGCTGGTATTCAAGTACATGTTTTAGGAAATATTTCAATGCAACACTTTGAAATTGATCGATTTAGCAGTTGTTAGCCACAATCTTTATTTTGCTTACACTAAAATCATTGCCCTTATAGTCCAAACCAGCAACACACCTCCCATCTTTCTACTTTAAGAAAAAAGAAAGTATTACCAGGATACAGGAATGCAAATAGAATACAGAGTGATGAGTTTAATAGTGCGTTAGAGACTGAATGATGGCCAATTCCAGGAACATCAGGTATAACTTATCCTAATTCCAAGGACTGAATGATGGCCAATTCCAGGGCCAGAATGATGACCAAGAAAACATCACCAAGATACAGGGACTGACGTCGAATGTATAACCTATTCTAATTTTTTGCTCCGAAACGAATTGAATGATGACCAATTCAGGAGCAGCAATTCAAACTCATCCTAATATTTATCGCTGAAATGAATTGAATGATGGCCTATTCCAGGAGTATCAATGAAATATGAATATCAATATGAGGAGATCAATGAAATATTAATCAATGAAATATTAATCTCAACATCAAAGACATAATTGTTCAGGTGCTTTTCAAAGACAATGCAAACTGTATATAAAATATGAATCTTCAGGCTCAACATAATGAACTGTGTACTGTTCATAAAATCAACTAGCTTATAAAACTTATCGACTACACACTGTATACAGCCACAAAATCGACTCAACTTTTAGAAAGCTAACTGATCTTTTCCTAAGTTGCGGACTTTTCACTTTCAAGGCCACACCCGTGTCAGATTATCCGGAAATACACTACTTTTGGAGAATCCGACATCCACCCGCGGACACTTTTGTAGAGTCCGAGTAACATAGATCATTTCAGTATTTGTACATTCGAAAACAGACTAGTTTATGAAACTTTAAACCTATTTAACGTTAGAAAATAGGAAGAAAAAGAAGAGTAACTTTAAAGAAATAAGAAGAATAAAGTCAAGCAACTTGATTAGAAGGGCAAACAAACCTTTTCTAGAATATGGTTTCACTGAAAATCTGAGCAACAACTTTACACAAGAATACGTCGACCTTCTGAGTAGCAACTTTCCACAAGGAAGAGATCACCTTTTTCGACCTTCTGAGCAGCAACTTTACACAAGAAAAAAGACATCTTCATCAACCTTAGGGCAGAGTAGGATGAAAATTCACTGGCAACGAGTATTGCGATTGGAAATCCCCTGGATAAAAAGTGCAAACAACAGCTTAAGGTTTTCCTTTATTGGTTATAATAAGCCGTGCATACGTACGAAAATAGAGTCCATTTTTTGTGAAAATTTTTATTGAAGAGGGACTTTTGTTTTCCAGAGCTATTAGCTGTAAAACTTTGGTGCCTAACTTAAATTTTGGTGAAAAATAAAAGTTTTCTTTTTATATATATACTTTGTTTTGGTGAAAAATAATAGTCCTCATTTACAATTTAGGACCAGTAAATCAGTTTTTTGGGATCAGATTTTATATCTTCCCAATAAAATATATAAATAAGAACCAGAATATAATCTTGTCCCTATATATATATCTTTAGAGATGGGATTATTAGCTCGTCCATAAATGTTGGTCTCAAATAAGAGTTTTTTTTGTAGTGAACTATTGTATTCGGGTCTAAATTTGCACACCTCTACTAAGTATATTCCACGAGAAACCTCTCACCTCCCACCAAGAACATAAATAAATCATGTAATCTTTTTATTTATGCTTAAATTTGAACCTGAGACTTTATATTTCTCAATCTACTTCATTGAAGTCTTAGCCACACCCTTGGATGCTACATAAAAAATAAAAATGATTTTTCTTCTACTTATTGTGTGTAGGTGATAGTGTAAATTTAGGGACATGGTCAAGTAAAGATTCATATAACAGATAAGTTTGGTTCAGTTCATATAATAACTGAACAACAGTTGATTGTATTATCTTTCATTGGATTTCGAGTTTGCTAGGTGATTCATAGATACGAATTTGATCTTCCCCAATGTCAGGAACAGAGAAACACAAGAAAAACAGAGGAATTATTGTCTCCATTCATTGATCCAAATACATAAGAATACATTAGTATTTATACACAAGAGAAAATATTCTTTCCTTAATGTAAATCCTACAAATTAATGTGCATATATTCTATAACTAATGCTACATAATATTCTTCACTAAATATAGCATCTAGAATATCTGTTGCATATATTCTACAACTAATGCTATACAATATTCTACACTAAATATGGATCATGTAGGATATCCTTATGATTTTATGATGTTTCCATCATGCTAACATCCCCCGTCAAATTGATGTCGGTAGATCAAAAAGCATCAATTTGCTTACTAGAAATGGTAATAACTCTTTCATTGACAGCTTCTGTAATAGAATGACAGTCCACTTCAATATGTTTGGTTCATTAATGATAAACCAGATTTGTAGCAATCTGAATGGTGCTTGTGTTGTCAGCGTGAAGAGGAGTAGGTCTAGATTGAGGAAATCCAATTTCTATCAACAAACCATGAAGCCGAATAATCTTGGAGCAAGCTGTAGACATTACTCGATATTTAGACTCTGTTGAGATTTTTGAAACACTATCTTGCTTCTTACTCTTCCAAGATAAGAAACATGCACCAACCTGTGACAGAACGACGAGTATCTAGACAACCATCCCAATCAGTATTACAAAATGCAGTAAGCTGAATAAGAGAACCACTAGGAAAGAATAATCCACGAGTAGATGTTCCTACGAGATATCGAATGATATTAAGAACAACCACCAAATGTAGATGACGAGGAGCCTGTATGAACTGGCTGACTTGTTGAACTGCAAAAGAGATAGCAGGTTGAGTAATAGAAAGATAATTTAGGCTCCCAACTAATTGTCAATACAGAGTTGGATCAGGCAAAAGATCTACTTCACCACGACGATACTTCATGTTCATTTCCAATTGGAGTATCTACTGAAGAAGATTCCTGAAGACCAGCCAAAGCAATCAAGTCCTGAGTATATTTGTGATGGGTTAAGAATACACCTAATGAATAACAATGAACTTCCAAACCCAAAAAATATGTAAGAGTACCAAGATATTTCATATGAAAAGAATCCTTAAGTTTCTGCTGGATGTTAGAAATTAATGACGAATCAGTTCCTGTGATGATAATGTCATCTACATATACCAAAAGATGAACCTAACCAGTAGATATTTTCAGAAGAAACAAAGATGAGTCATATTTACTCTGTTCAAAAGGGAACTGAAGCAAAGTAGATCGAAACTTCTCAAGCCAAGCTCGGGGAGCTTGTTTTAATCCATATAAAGATCACTTCAACTTGCAAACATCTGATGTAGGTGATGAAAACAACCCAGGTGGAGGTTTCATATAAATATCTTCTTTGAGATCGCCATGGAGAAAAGCATTTTTTTACATCCATATGATGAAGTAATAAATTTTGCTATGCAACAATTGTCCCGACCCAAGCCTAGGGCCTAGACATGACATGAAAAAAAGGGATATCCGGAGGAATCCCAAACAAGCCACTTACTTATCATTACACATCATTGGTCGTGGAAGCATATAGAAGACATAGAGAGTAAGAATAGGGGTAAAGGGAGCTAAGGGGAATGCTTGCATAACATCATAATCAAGAGACAAAGAGTCAAAGCTCATATCATAGATACATAACATGTCCAACAAACACCTCCAATACATAAATAAGAACAGGGACCAAGAAAAAGCAACCGGGCTCACCCTCTTAGACAAAATAGGAAATAAAGAAGAGTATCTCAATACATAATAAGAGAAGCATAGACTAAGGTCCCTGAAATGGAGCACTCACCAACTAGCTTGAGTAGTACAGAACTAGCCACGTGAAGGAGGAGGAGGATGATCAACTTGGGCTCCGGTTCCTACATGGTGATATCATGTAGGCAAGAGTATGTGTCAGTACATTGGAATGTACTAAGTATGTAGGATGCAATGAAATAAAAGATAGGCATCAAACTCAAAATGCATAACAATATAAAATAGGCATAATATAACAATATGACATGTATGATCAATGCTTAAGTAAAATATACTTAAGTAACTCATGCTTATATAATATATCATATGTGTAGAAGAGACCAAGCTAGATTTCCCCAAAGTACAAACCCCTTGGTAGGTTAGTGATAATTTCACGCATCACCCTGGTGTGTGAGGTACAAATCCCTCATCTAGGTTAGTGATGATCGAACCCATCACCTTGGTGTGTGAGGTACAAATCCCTCAACTAGGTTAGTGGCAATCTCACCTACACCCTGGTGTTTGAGATATTAACCCCTCAACTAGGTTACCCTTATTGGGCATGGTCTAATGCAACACTTTTTATAGAATACATCTTATACACAAGGTCTTTTCATCATCATATAGTCATTCATATTACATTTCTTGCTTTGGACCTTCAATTCCTCAAGAAACCACATCCCGATATTTTATCAAACACTTAGAGGGTGTGTAACGCTAGTATAAAATCATGAAATATGGAGATGAAATCATGCAAGAAAATCTATTGTAAAACCATAAATCAACACCTTGCAACACCATCAAGCAACAAACATCAAAACCCCTCATCAAATCTTACAATAGATTCAAGATTTATGGCTCAAAACATAGAAAAATAGTCACAAATATATATAGCTTTAACAAAGTTTATAGAAATGTTCATACTAGTAAACCGAATTGAAAAATCAACTTAAAATCATGAAAATTGAGTAGAAAGGAGATTAGGGAATCCAAGGTGGAAGGACCCAATGGCTTAAACCCACATTTCTTAGCTTTGAGGAAGCTCTTGATGAAGCTTGAAAATGGAGGCTTGAATCTTGAAGAAAATCCTTAGTTTCAAATGAGGATTTTGAGACTTGAATTTGGGAGTGAAAAATATGGCTAAGTATTTGAGAGGATATTGGGGAATGATTAGGAAGATATGAGGGTGAAATGTGACTAAGTATAGGTAAAAACACGTATGGGCACTTTTAGGCGCAAGACTTAAAAATCTTGGACTGTACAGAAAATCACTGGACAGAAAATACACCTCTCCACATCACGGAGAGGACATGGAGACAACTCTCCTTCATCTGTGCGACCTTAGCGCATCGCGTCAGGGGCATGGAATGCTCATTGGAATTTGCCACTTGAAAAATCATAATTGCTAATCTTTCGCTCTTAAATAGGGGTTAGGCCCTTCTCCCCCTAATTTTGACCCCCTGAACAAGAATATGAAGTCAGATTTTTGATATTACATATGCATTTTGACATACGTGGAATTTAAAATTTTGAATATTCCGAGGCACATTTTTGGGCACTTTTTGGGGTCGTTTCAGCAATGGCAATTATTGTTCGCACTATAGTCATTTTTGCTACTGGTGCAAAGGTCTCCTCATAGTCCGCAATATACTCTTGTTTGTTACCAAGGACCACCAATAGAGCTTTGTACCAATCAAGAGTTCCATCAGAATGGAGTTTAACTAAATAAACCCATTTAAATCCAATTAACGGATATCTGAAGGACAAGAAACAATGTACCATGTGTTATTTTCTTCTAAGTGCCAAAAGTTCTTCCTTCATTGCTTTCTGCCAACACTCAGACTTGGAGGCTTGTGCATAACCTGTTGGAATAGAGATGGTGGATAATGTAGAGGAGAAACCATCCCAGTTAGGAGCACGAAATACTCTAGTAGATCGCCGAAGAGGCTTAAGAGGAGCAGTACTTGAAGAAATCTTAGATTCTGGTTGAGCAGTAGTCTCAGGTGTCAGATCAATTTCGGGATGAGGTAAAGTTGGACGACGTTGTTCATACACAAATCCAGGTTTGAATCTCTTAGAAGAAGAAGACAAATCCTCAAAAGTAAGAAGAACAGAAATAGAAGATGACTCAAAATGAGTAGGAAAAAAATATTGATTCTCAAAGAAAACAACATTTCTAGAAACACGAAATTTGTTAGAACTTGGATCATAGCAAAGAAAACCTTTTTGTGAAGTACTATAACCCATGAAAGCATATTTAGTGGACTGAGCTAAAAGTTTATTGCGTTGAGAAGGGGGAAGATGCACAAAACAAACACAACCAAATGTATGAAAATTATCATAGCTTGGATTTTGATGATAAAGATGACAATATGGAGAGTCAAGGTTTAAAACTTTAGATGGCAGCCTATTAATTAATTAAACAACAGTAGACAAAGTTTCAACTTAGTACTTACATGGGACAAATGACTCAATCAATAAAGTATGAGTTACATCCAAAAGGTGATGTTTTGATACTCAATCTCTTAAAACAATTGGTCCTAAGAAATCCAAATGTCATATTTAAAGGATTCAAATAGTATTTTTATTTGCAGATTTCACAACTCATGCTTATTTTAAAATTGTGAATACAAATTATTATGAGTTACATTTGTTATAACATTGGTAGCCTCTTTGCGATGTTGTTGCATGTTGCTTGTGTAAGTAGTGTTCTCTTATCCAAGGATTGAACATTATTTCCCCTTTATTTTTGGTTATAAATTAACCTGCAAAATTGGATAGTCATTTTTGTTAAAGAATAATTTGCAAGGAAGTTTCCTGTTTGCTCAAAACCTTTAAACCTGAATCAAGAACAAGCTATCTATGGAGTTGTCTGTTGCTAACTTTAAAGTGTGGTTGGCTATTTGTTGTCTTGTAGTCTTTGTTGGGGCCCATGTAGCGGAGCGGAAAACAAATTTTTTAGGAGGAATAAATAAAGCAAAATGGATACCAGAAAATTTAACGTGGTTCACCCAATACTTTTGGGCTACGTCCACAACTTAACACTTCTACTGTATTTCTTCTAATATTACAAATAGTAGGTACAAGTGTACAATTTCCTCTACTATTACAAATAGTAGGCTCTCAGAGAAAAATACCAAAAAATAGTGAACACACTATTTCTTTTAGGAAATAATATTTCCCAAGCATACACTCTAATTTTTCTTCGCAGACTATTTTATTTTATAGTCTATGATATACCTCACAGAAGAAAATATTTATTTTCTCTCTATGGCTCTATCTCTTTTGTGTTATGAAATGAAGGAGCTAAATGCTCCTTTTTATAGGCAACAATTGCCTACACGGTTGGTTTATAATTTGTTGTCAATTTTCAGCCTTTGTTGTAAACAAAAGAAAAGTAACCGTGTATTTGCAAATTGACAATCAATTTACCATATTTCAAATGCAAATGGCATGTGGGCCCTCCATTTGGAGGGACCCACTCAACAATTCTCCCCCCTCCCGACAAATGGAGGGTTTCGTCATTCCTGCAGCTGTTCGACAATATTCGAACATCTCTCTTGGCAAAATCTTTGTCATCATATCTAATCCATTTTCATCAGTGTGGATCTTTTGAAGTTGTAGCAGCTTCTTCTCCAATGCAGCAGTTATCCAATGATATCTTACATCGATATGTTTGGACCTTGCATGAAAGGAGGCATTCTTGCAAAGATGGATGGCACTTTGATTGTCACAAAACATCTCAAACTTGTTTTGTTTGACATCAAGTTCTTTAAGAAATCCCTTCATCCATAACAACTCTTTGCAAGCTTCTGTTGCTGCTATAAATTCTTCTTCTGTAGAAGATAATGCAATACACTTTTGCAATTTCGAACTGCCAAGACACAGCTCCCCCTGCAAATGTAATCAGCTATCCTGTTGTAGACTTTCTTGAATCAACATCGCCAGCTAAATCTGCATCTGTGTATCCAACTAACATAGGTTCAGCATCTCCAAAACATAAACATATTTTGGATGTACCTCGAAGATACCTGTGTATCCATTTAACAACTGCCCAATGTTCCTTTCTAGGATTTGAAAGGAAATGACTCACTACTCCAACCGAGTGAGCAATATCTGGTCGTGTACACACCATGGCATATATCAAACACCCAACTGCTGAGGCATATAGTATTCTAACCATATCTTCCTTCTCCTTGTCAGTAGAAGGGCACATACTGGAACTCAATTTAAAGTGATTAGCAAGTGGACTACTAACCGCTTTAGTCTTGTCCATATTGAATCTCTGAAGTACTTTTTCAATGTACTTCTCTTGAGATACCCAAAGCTTCCTAGCTCTTCTATCTCTTGTAATTTTCATGCCAAGAATTTATTTTGCTGATCCTAAGTCTTTCATCGCAAAAGACTTACTCAATTATGCCTTTAGACTATTGATTCTTGAATTATTTTTTCCAATGATCAGCATATCATCTATATAGAGTAGAAAGATAACAAAATCATCTTCAGAGTATTTGTTGATAAACACACATTGATCTGCAATAGTTGTCTTGAAGCCTTGCTCTCGTATAACAGACTCAAACTTTTTATACCATTGTCTTGGTGCCTGTTTCAAGCCATATAAACTTTCCTTCAATATGCAGACATGATCCTTTTTTCCCTTCACTTTTAAACTCTCTAGTTATTCCATGTAAATTTCTTCTTCTAAATCTCCATGAAAAAAGGCAGTCTTCACATCCATTTGCTCAATTTCCAAATTGAGACTTGCAGCTTGCCCTAACGCAGTACAAATGGATGTCATTTTCACAATAGGTGAAAATATCTCGTCAAAGTCAATGCCCTTCTTTTGGCTGAAACCTTTGACGACTAATCTAGCTTTAAAGCGTGGATGGACTCCGTGTTCTTCATATTTGATTCTGAACACCCATTTATTCTTCAATGTTCTTTTACTATTAGGTAACTTCACAAGATCAAAGGTATTATTCTCATGCAAGGATTTCATTTCATCTTGCATGGCTTCCATCCATTTTTCCTTGTTTTCATCATTGATTACCTCAATGAAGCTTTCCGATTCCCCTCCGTCAGTCAGTGTAACCCACTGATCAACTAGGTACCTAGTAGAAGGTTTCACATTTCTACTAGATCTTCTTAAGGGTACCGGAGACTCTCCAGCTATTGGTGGTTGAGTGTGACCACCATCAACATCCTCTTCTTCGGTTCATCTTCTTGGGAATACCTCCATCATCTGCATCTTGCGGATAGTCATGATGAACCTCATCTTCAACTTGAGTTGGTACTTTTGTAGGAGAATTCAACCTTAAGCTTGTTCAATCATTTGTAGGAGTAAAACCTTCTTTGTCTACTTTATTTATATTCTTAATGGTTTGATCATAAAAAAAATAGCATCTCGACTCCTAATCAGCTTCTTGTGCACTGGATCATAGAACCTATAGCCAAATTCATCTTGACCATATCCAATAAACACACACTGCCGTGTTTTGACATCAGGCTTTTGCCTTTCATCCTTTCGAACATGAACAAAAGCTTTGCACCCAAAAACTCGTAAATGTTTGTAAGAAACATTCTTGCTTGACCAAATTTTCTCCGGAACTTCATATTGAAATGGAGCACACGGTGAGCGGTTTAGCACATACACTGTTATAGGTAGTGCTTCACCCCAAAAGGATTTATCTAGCTTTGAATGAAAGAGTAAACACCTTGTTTTTTCTATCAAAGTTCGATTCATCCTCTCAGCTAAACCATTTAACTGTGGTGTCTTTGGAGGCGTTCTTTGATGTATAATACCATGCTTTTTGCAATAAGCATGAAATGATCCAATATACTCTCCACCATTGTTTTTGCGAACACACTTGATGTTTTTCCTAGTTTATCTATCAACTGAGGTATGAAATTGTTTGAAGACTTCTAGCACTTGATCCTTGGACTTAATGGTATAAGCCCAAGTCTTCTTCGAATGATCATCGATGAAGGTCACAAAATATCTGGCTCTACCAAGTGACGTCGGTAATGGACCACCACATCTGAGTGAATCAGAACATTCTCCATTCTCAAAGGTGGAGAACTATGGAAAGAGACTTTATTCCCAGGTAGACAATCTTTGCATTTCTTCAATGATACCTGATCTAAATCAGGTAAAACTTTTTCTTTTACCAATTTAGACATCCCTTTTTCACCAGCATGGTAAAGTCTTTTATGCCATAAATGTGTGGTATTTTCATTTTCCGTCACATTTATAGATTTATCATAGACTTTTGCTTGCATCACATATAGTTTTGAGAGTTTGTGTCCTCTCGCAATTATAAGGGAACATTTGGTAAACTTCCATTCTCTATTTCCAAATTTGTTTTGGAAACCTTCATCATCAAGCTTGTATATAGGCATTATATTTAGGCGCATGTCGGGGATGTGCCTTACATCTTTTAGAAGAAGTTTTATGCCGTTGTCTATTTTCAAACAGATATCTCCCTTGTCAGTAACTTTTGACAAGTTTCCATTTCCCATCTATACAACACCATAGTCTCCGTGTATGTAAGATGAGAAGAGATATTTGTATGGTGTGCCGTGAATGGTTGCACCACTATCAATTACCCAACTTGTCTCTTGAGTTAATTGACCAACAATCTCATTGTCATAACTGATGTTGAACTCGTCTACAAGATTTCCTTGTTCATCATCACTGTTTGTCTTTCTCTTCTTGTCTCTATTATTTTGCCGATCATTCTTGAATTTTTGACAAAATTGCTTGATGTGACCTTTTTTTTTTCAGTAATGGCATTCGACATTTGCATATTTGCTTGACTTTCCTCGACTCATATCTTTGGAGCTCGAAGCCTTCACTTGGCTTCTCCCCCTCTTTTCAGTAATCAGAACTTCTGATTCTGAAAAAGAGGTTGAACCTTGAGATTTATGTCTCATTTCTTCATTTAATATACTGCTCTTAACAGCTTCCATGCTTACTACACAGTATTTGTCAAAGAAATTTTCAAGGTTTCCCATGACTTTTGTAAAGAAGCTAAAATCATAAGAGCAATTATCTCATCGTCAAACTTTATGCCCATTGTGGATAACTGATCCACCATTCCTTCTATGTTATTTAGGTGATCAGCTATAGAAGTGTTTTCTTGATATTTACTTCCATCAATTGGGTTAAGTAAAATAATTTGTTGTTGTCGGTCTTTGAAGCATACAATTGCTTCAGCTTTTCCACTATGTTCTGGCATGAGTTTCGTTACAAATATGATTGTAAACGTTGTTATCGATAAAGTGTCGAATATATCCACAAACTCTTTCATGCTTAAACACCCATTCATCTTCGGACATCCCTTCCAGTATAACTGTAGAAATTACCGGCAAGTGCATCTTCGTAATCATGAGAAGATCCTTCATTTTACTTTTTCATAAATGATAGTTTGTACTGTTCAGGTTGATCATTTTGCTGGTCTTTACCTCCATAATTTTTTTTTTCGCAAAATTATTTACCAAACTAATTCTTTTCTGATGTGCAAGTTCAGACTATGCTGCAACCACAGAGCATACTCAGACAGAACCTTGGCTCTGATGCCACTTGTTGGGGCCCACACAGCGGAGCAGGAAACAAATTCTTTAGGAGGAATAAATAAAACAAAATGGATACCTTCACCCAAAACTTTTGGGCTACGTCCACAAATCAACACTTCTACTATATTTCTTCTACTATTACAAATAGTAGGCACAAGTGTACAATTTCTCCTACTATTACAAATAGTAGGCTCTCAGAGAAAAATACCAAAAAATAGTGAGCACTATTTCTTTTAAGAAATAAAATTTCCTAAGCACACACTCTAATTTTTCTTCACATACTATTTTATTTTATAGTCTATGGTATACCTCACAGAAGAAAATATTTATTTTCTCTCTATGACTCTCTCTGTATTTTTTCTCTCTTTTGTGTTGTGAAATGAAGGAGCTAAATGCTCCTTTTTATAGGCAACAATTGCCTACACGGTTGGTTTACAATTTGCTGTCAATTAGCAGCCTTCGTTGAAAACAAAAGAAAAGTAACCGTGTATTTGCAAATTGACAATCAATTTTCCATATTTCAAATGCAAATGGCATGTGGGCCCTCCATTTGGAGGGACCCACTCAACAATCTTTCCCCATAAGCTGCAAATAACTTAAGTTATCTGAAAATTAGCATACGGCAATTGGCTCGGTTGTTTTATGGTTGTATGAAAAGGGAAAAACATTTATCTCTCATTTCAAGATTTGGGATTGGTTTTATAAATTCATCCTTCTCGATCTTTAATGACTACTTGTGTAAAATCATATGATAGAACCTCTGATCCAAATTCGTTTAGAGCCTTATCAGGTTTAAATCTGATGAAGAATGTTCTCCTATGTATTGCTTTAAGGAAACATATCCTGCTTGTTATCTTGACTCATTGCACCTTTGCGTACGAGCTTCTAAATAATGTCGTTTACGAAGTTCATAAATTTGGGTTTGTTTTTACCTAATCATACTATGTAATTTGCTATATTCTAGAGTTTTTAATGAAACTGGAGGAAGTATAAGGTTAGCATGTATGTAACTTCACTTGGGAGTAGTTGAGGATTAAACCTGTCTCTTTTGGTTTTACCATGTATAATAAGGATAAGTTCTGATCTTAAAGCATTTAGTCTTCAATATGAAATTTCCTTAATTAGGAACCACCAAGTTGCATGCTTTGTATGAACTACCAAAATATATTTACTTGCAATCCTTTACTATGCTTCAATTGAATCCATGATAGTTATATTTTGTATGTAGCAGTACGGTCAATTGAGTTAGTTTTCTCAGCAATAGATATTAATTTTTCTTTTCTTTTGTACATGTACACTAGGGAGCCACTTGGAGTTATGATATGTCTCCATCTCTATCCAAATTAGAGAAGCGATCGATAAATATTCATCCTCATTGTGTCTAGGGAGGCTTACTCATCCCAAAGTGAGTCCAACACTTCCTCCTTACTACAAAGCTTCAAACCAACCAGGGACAACAGTAAGACGTAGTCGTTCGCCTTTTCCATGTTTTAAATAATAGGCTTAGCATAATTATTTGACTTAAAACAATACATTCTAGCAAGTTTTATCTATTATTTAATATGTTTTTTTCTTTTAGTTTGTGAAAATATAACTTATTTTCAAATAAGTAGAGCCAAGGAACAACTTTTCTTTTATATATGATGCACCTACTTTCAGTTTTTTTTTTTTTTTTTTTAAATTATGTGTTCAAAACACAGCTTTCAATAGCCTGAAGATGCAGATTTTTCATAGTTTAAATATATGGATTTCAAGTTGAATAAAGTATACACTTTTAAGGTTAAAATATAACTTATTGAGTCTCAAAATGTAGGAATTTGAGTTAAAAGGTGCAAATTTTAGATGTAAAAAATGCAGATTTTTTACGCTCAACCATCACCTTTTCTTGAGCTATTGAAGTGTAGATGTTGGCTTAAAATGCAAATTTTAACGTATAGAACTATAGCATACAGCAGCCCAGCTATGCAGGTTTTCCAAGTGGCAAAAAATGGAGTTGTTCTAGGTTAAGAACGAGATCATTAGTAAATAAATTTTTAGTATAAAAAAATGACCTATAACTCTTCTTTTGGAAATTTTAATCGCGTGCATTTGAAAAGAAAGCACAACTTTCAAGTGAAGCAATGGTACTTTTCCAAGCCAAATGTTGCCAAAATTTGGCCTTGAGAAATCTTTGGGGAAACTAATTTTATGGAAAAATTTTGCAAAGCAAGTGTAGATGACATAATTTTGTTTAAGATCGACAAATGTTGGTTTTTTAAAAGGATGAATGGGGTAGCAAAAAAGGGTTGAAAAAGTCTTTCAATAGATTGAAATGCTTTCAATGGTTTTCAATAATTTTATTAAGCATTAAAGGGCTTTAAAAAGCCAACCTAAAACAAAAAATTTGCATAATATAAAATTCAAAATAACCTAAATATCTCAACCACTTCATTAAGTTTCAAAATTCAAATTTATTTTAAACTAAATAACTTATTTAACTAAAAAACTACACCAGTAATCAAAAATAAATTTCAACATTCCTCCTTTGCTTTAGTTACTGTAATTTTAAAAAGTTGCTCTTCCTTAATTTCTGCTTCTGCTTCTCTTGCTTAAAGATTGTTTTTATGCTTGCACACTTTTGTAACATGACCTGCTGCTTGCAATTTCCACATATTGCATTAGGTCTGCAACAACAATTTTTTTCCAAGTGTGTTTTTCTTTACAGTGTTTGCAAAGAGGATAATTACCTTTTTCTTTTTTGCATTGTGCATAAAGAGCACCCTCAATAATATTGTCTTGTCTAAAAGCTCTTACTTGCTCTTGTGCTTGAAGTGTACTTATTGATTCATCAACCAATATAGTAGAGAGATCTTTCGATTCTTATAAAGATGAACTTTTAGACTCAAATCTCTCTGTAATTATCACAAGAATTATTTCTACTATTTTTTTCTATCATCTTTGAATCCTCGCCAAACAACCTCATTTTATTAACAATCAAAGATATCTTATCAGAATCGTTAACAATAGTTTCATTCTCTTGCATCCTAAGAGATTCAAAATCCCTTTCCAAATTTAAAATTTGTATTTGTCTGACTCGATCACTTCCCTGCTATTTTTTTAGTTTTTCCCAGGCTTCTTTTGTTGTCTTACAAGCAATGATTGTAAAAAAAAATTGAATCCGCAACTGAATTTTGAATGACAGTTTTGCCTTTGAAATTTTTTGTGTTTTTTTATCCTAATGAGCTTTAATCTGAGCAAAAGTAGGATTTGCAGGAAGAGGTTGTAAGAGTATATCTTCCATCACACCTTCCCACAAATCACAGGCTTTAAGATATGAGTTCATTTTTACTGACCAAATCTGAAAGTTTTCGCAAGTAAAATTTTTGCAGCACTCAAAGAGAGACTGTTGCTTGCCATTCTTTGGTTCAAAAAGCCTTTGCATTGAAAAAGCACAGGTTGAAATAGCCCTTGCGGATTAAAAGTATCCCTGATTGGTTAAGAAGGTAGCCCTTGCGGGTTAAAAATTATATGGTAGTTCTTTGAAAGAACTCACAGATTTCGCAAGAAAAATGAGGCTCTAATACCACTGTTGGTTTTTTTTTAAAGGACGAATGAGGCAGTAAAAAGATTTAAAAAGTCTCTCAATGGATTAAAGTACTTTCAATAATTTTATTAATCATTGAGGGGCTTTAAATAGCCAATTTAAAAAAAATCTGCATAATTTAAAATTTAAAATAACATAAATATCTCAACAACTTAAATAAAATTCAAAACTCAAATTTATTTTAAACTAAATAACTTAATTTACTAAAAACTACTATACTAACTAAAATCAAATTTCAACAACATATGCTACTTGTAATTATTCTACTTTTCAGTCAAGCCTAAACTTGCTTAACACTTTTACCTTATAGATACATACATATCCACATTATTTTTTGTATTTTTATTTTTATACACATTAATTTGTATACCTTTTATAAATCATTTTAATGTCCTAAAAATCACTTTGCCACCATTTTAATAATTTATTTTACTATATATAACAAGCAAAAGTATATCTAATTTTATTATTATTATTATTATTATTATTATTATTATTATTATTTGAAATATTCATGTTGCTATTCTTAATCATTAGCTCATATAAGATTTTATCAAGCTATTATGTATTTTATAACTTATTTTCTTCAAGAATTAGAAATGTTTGCAATTTTTTTCTTTTTTTAGTCTTATATTTACCTTAGTCTGGTTGTAACCGTTTTCACGGGATCTTAAAGGATGCGTCACCCCTTCCCTTTAGGATAACTAGAACCCTTACCTAGTATTATATAAGTTAAGTAGACCTTTATTTGGAGTTATTTTAGCAAAATAGGTTTCCCAATTTACCTTAAAAATAATTATGTGGCGTCTCCTTAAATTAATATTTACGAATCATCAATATGTTGTACAGTATTTGACACGAGTTAAAATAGGGTATAACACTAGTCAAGTTGAAAGATGAATTAAATAAGTCACTCAAATGGGTAGCCTCCTCAAAACTCCTATCTGAAAAGACAAATCAAAGGCGCAATGAGAAATAGTTTATGCTATGTAAACAGAATTGATCTACCTTATAATCCTCACAGCAAGTATGTGTCTGTCTCTGACAATTTAGTATGCTTGCATTGTGGTAGAAATGGGCATGTAAAGGGAGACTATGAGATTCTAAAGGGGACCTCGAGGAGGAACAACATCCATCTATTGTTAAAAATCCTCTGAACAAAAATTTGTATAAGGGACCAAGTCCCAGCTTTGGAAAAGGTCACACAAATTTCCCACCTAGACTAAGAAGTATTTGGTTATGCCACTTTCTGCTTTTTGGAACTCAGACTGACATGGGTTCCCAAGTCTAATAAATGAGTCTAGTGTAGGAACATTCTGGTGGAAGTAGTCAGTGTTGGTGCACGGATAGTGGTTTCTCCAAGAATAAGGTTGGAAGGATTGAAAACTTCCCTCTTTGAAAGGGCTAGAATTGGGGTAATCTGTCCTTTGGAAATGGGAAGAAAAGGTATCTTCTGGAGATTGGAAGAATTGGAAAGTCTCTTGAAAACTCTATTGAAGATGTGTACTATGTCAATAAGTTGAAGTATAGTCTTCTGAGTATGTATCAGATTTGTAGCAAGGGCAATGAAGTGAGGTTCATATCAGATTAGTGCCTTGTCACAAATTTGTCAACTAAGGAAGTGATACTCACTACCAAGAGATGCAAGAATATCTATGCAGCTAACCTCAATTCTTCTCGTGGGGACAATTTAACTTGTCTCAAGGCTCAGGATGAGACAAGTAATTTATGGCACAAAGAACTGGACCATGTTAGCACTTCTTTATTGAACAAACTGGTTATTGAGGACCTAGTCCGAGGATTTCCAAAGATCAAATTTTGTGACAACAAAGTTTGTGATGTTTGTGCTAAAGGGAAATAAAATAAAAATTTCTTCAATCTAAGAAGGAAGCTAAGTGAGCACTTTTAGATCGCTAGAACTCATCCATAGTGATCTTTGTGGTCTACTGAAGGTCCAAAGTAGGGCTGGTAAAACGTACATCCTGGTTGTGGTTGATGATTTTTATGGATTTACCTGGACCAGATTTTTGAGGGATGAAGTAGTTGATGTGTTGATAGCCTTCAACAAGATGATTTCAAAACCAAATTGGCAACAAGGTTGCCGGGATTAGTCATACCATGGTACAAAATTTGAAAAATTCCAAGATTGATTGTTTTTGCACTAAAGAAGGGATGCACCATAACTTCTCGGCACCAAAAACTCCACAACAAAATAGGGTGGTAGAAAGGAAGAATCGAACTCTTGTGGAGATCGGTAGAACAATGTTAATAGAGTCAGGGTTGCCTAAAAAATTTTTGGATTGAAGTTGACAATACATCATGCTATGTTACCAATATTTGTTTGATTAGGTCAATCAAACATAGAACTCCCTATGAAATTTTGTGAGGTCGAAAGCCCAACAAAAGTCACTTGATGACTTTTAGATGCAAGTGTTATGTGTTAATCAATGGGAAGGAGAAACTGGGTAAGTTTGACTCCAAAAGGGAATGAAGGTGTCTTTGTTGGATACTCTTCAAATAACAAATCTTACAGAGTCTTCAACAAAACAACACTTTATGTTGAGGAAAGTGTGCATGTCATCTTTGATGAATCTGAAAAGCTAGAAAATGCAAGTGAAAAGGAAGACTCAGAGTTGGAAGAGTTTCTTCAAGTACAAAGACACAGACTGATGAATGATCTTACAGAAGATGCTCCAACTCCAAATGAAAATAAGAAAAAGAAGGATGATACAGGCTGAGAACAGTTTGAAGGACCTGGTTCATCGCTTAGATCACCTGCAGAAGCGGACAAAGTGAGACCACAACAATAAAGACATAGGGTAGTTGTTGATAAGGAGAGTCCAAATGCATTGAGTGATCAAAGTCAACAGACACGAAGGGTATCTGTATGGAAGCATAAATCATCACATCCTTTGGATCATCTGATTTCTCATTTGGACGTTGGCATGCAAACCAGGTCGAAGACTAGGTATCTTATATCCTTTTTGCTTTTCTCTCTTCTATAGAACCCAAAAATGTAAAGGAAGAACTTTTTTATGTTGATTGGATTAACTCTATTTAAGAGGAGCTACTTCAGTTTGAAAGAAGTCAAATGTGTCATCTGGTTCCAAAACCTCCTGACATATCTATCATTGGGACTAGGTGGGTCTATAGAAACAAAATGGATGAAAATGTAGTCATCACCAGAAATAAGTCCAGGCTTATTGTTCAAGGCATCAATAAAGAAGAGAGAATTGATTATGATGAAACTTTGACCCCTATTTCAAGGATGGAGGCATTCAGAATCCCCATTGCCTTTGCTGCACATAATCAACTTATTTCATATCATGGTACTACATATTGCGGACCACCAGATGGATAGGAAAAGTGCATTTTTGACTGGGTATCTCAAAGAAGAAATGTAAGGCAACCCCCTAATTTTGAAAATGTTGAGTTCCTTGATCATGTAATGAAATTGGATAAAAGTTGCTTATGGGTTGAAGTAGGCTAGGAAAGCTAGACAGAACTCTCTTTCTGAAATCAAGGTGAAAAAATCTACGGATTGTTAAAGTCTATATAGATGATATAATCTTTGGTGCTACATGTAACTCACTCTGCAAGGAATTTGGAAATCTGATGAGAAGTGTATTTGAGATACGTATAATTGGAGAACTTAGCTTTTCCTAGGACTACAGGTCAAGTTAACACCCAAAAGAACCCTTATTAGTCAAGATAAGTATATCAACGACCTGCTGAAGAAGTATCACATGATAGAGGCCAAGCCAATTGATACTCCCATGGGAATAAGTTCAAAGCTAGATGTTGATGAACCTTCTCCCAAATTAAATAAGATGATTTATTGAGTTATCATAGAGTCTCTATTGTACCTTACTGCCGGTCGACCTGACGTTATATTCAGTATGGGTATGTGTGCTAGATTTCAAGCCTGCCCTAAGGAGTCAAACCTGAAGGAAACAAAAAGAATTCTAAGGTACCTTAAAGGTTCAGGTAACTTGGTAATTTTCTATCCAACTAGTGATTCCTTTTATTTGGTAGGATGTGCAAATATTGATTTTGTTGGGTACTTGGTTGATAGAAAAAGTACATCAGGTATGACTCATTTTCTTGGGTTGTTACTCATCTTATGAAGCACTAAGAAATAGAATTTTGTGGCATTATCTATTGTTGAGGCTGAGTATGTAGTTGTTGTTGCTTGTTGTTGTCAACTGCTTTGGAACAAACAACAACTGAAGGAATTTGGAGTCCTGACTGATACTATTTCCTTGCTGTGTGATAACAGAAGTGCCCTAAACATGGCTAAATTTCTAGTGCACCACGAAAGGAAAAAAACAAATAGATATGAGGCATCATTTTCTTAGGGATCAGGTTTAAAAGGAAAGCATCTGCATAAAGTTCTGTAAGACGGAAGACCAGATTGCTGACATATTAACAAAACTACTAGGCAAGGACAATTTGAAAGGAACAGGATGAGGGTAGAATTAATCAAGTTAAGAAAATCTAACTAAACTTGGTGATCCACTCATCCCAACTTTGACTAAAATTCATGGGCAGGGATTCAAATTTTGTTGTACAATTATCTCTAAATGCAATTTTCGTACCTCACAGATATATATGCATAACATCATCATAGATGCAAAAGTGAAGTTGGGAAAATGTTCACAAAATTTTGTAGATTGATAGGGACCTAGTTCCTTCTCTAAGGTTAGTGTTCATTTTATAGCATCATTAGTAATCATTAAATCTGTCAGAACGACCATGTGTCTCTTCCCTATTCACTGAAGTGTTATCTTATCAGTCCATATCCTGAAAAGACATAACCCTTCAGGAACAAAACATGTTATTTCACTTCCATAAATTCATAATTTTTTCTTCTTTTTGAACATCTTGCCTCATTCAATTTCATTTTCTCTCACGTATTGTTCTTATCTCTCAATAATGTCTTTATCCTCTTCTCAATTCGAAAAACCTGCATCCTCAGAGACACAAACTCCTTCCTCACACAAAATCGCCACTCCTCCCTCTACTCCTATCACGTTCCTCTAAAATTAGAGGATTTAGGTTCATCAGTCAACCCTAGTTCACCCTCCTCTGTTGACCCTTCCAGCATCAAGCATACCAATTCTCCACCATCCTCCTCGACCAAAGATGATAATCTCCTATCCTTTATTGGCTATGAGAGTTGACCAGAACTCCCATATGGGGCTCTAGTTTACACAGAGGAAGTGCTTGAAACCCTTAACCTTGAAGGTGCTCTTGCTGAAAATAAGCCAACCTCTTCCCAACCAAACCCAACATCTTCTACTATGTCAAAAAGGTGCTTCGATAGAGACTTGCTAGTGGAAAAGGGAGATGAGTCCAACATTCTTATTGCTGCAGAAAAATGGGTTGTGCAAAGTCTGAGGGAAATAAAATGGGGAAATCTTTTTGCTCAAGAAGAGGCTAAGTCACCTGATTTATAAATAGTGATGTCTTCCCCTCTATTTGATCTGAATCCCTTAAGTTTTGTGCAACTTGTAAATGCCGTTGAGGGTGATGAGGAAGATGATCATGACGACAATGCAATTTTGGTTTGGAAAATCAGGAAAAGAACTAATGGAAATCTACCAAATCAAGATAAAATTACGGACCAGATCTCTGGATCAATTGCAAGAAAGTAGTAGACAAGGGAAAAGAAAAGTTTTTTGACACAACATAAGGAGCCAAAGTTTATTCAACTAGAGGGACTTAAAAGAAACTCCTAAGTGATGCTATGAGTTCAAGTAAGTCTAAGACTACTAGGAAGAGGTAACAAAGAGCAGTTTCAATACTTGAGGAAGATAAGACAATTGATGTTACAAATGATGAGGATGATAGTGCTACTAAATCACATGAAGTCATTGCAGAGTTAAAATGAAGGACCGAAGAAACAAAGGTTCTAGTAAACGGGTAGTAAAGGGGAATAAGGGAAGAATAAAAGGGGAGATAGAAGAGAAAAAAACCAAAGGGGAAGAATCTGTTTCCTGCGAGGGACTAGGTTCGGTGAGCAAGAAGGCTAGGACTGAAAATATTCTAAGAAAGAAGGAGAGTATTCAAATTCTTAAAAAATAGAAGGTACTAGATCGGATTGTATTTGAGCTTGAAGCAAAAAAGAAAGCATAGTATGTGTGATCTAGTTGATGTTATTGTCATTCAAGGCCGGGACCATCTTTTTGAGTGGACGGTTCCCACTTTTCATGAATAGGAAATTAGGCATTACTATTACAACATGGAATTCACTGCTAATAGGGGTTTTGATACCTCTATAGTTGATAAAGCTTTTCACATGACTAAGGATGTGCAGGGGAAGATTTTGAAGGTACAAAGGAAAGGCATCAAGAGTGAGGCTGGTTGTGCTCCAGTTGGGAATTTCATCCTGGAAGTCAGAAAATTGCCAAACATAAGTATAGCTTATTAGTCTAAGAAACAATTTCTAAAAGGAAAATACCAGCTATACTTTGAGTTTGTCAAAAAAGGCCCTACTTCCCAGGATTGAAAAGCGTAACATTGCCTCTACTGTTGATCTCTTCCTTATAGAAGCCTTGAGCAAGTTGGATGCAATAAATCTTCCAGGGCTAATGCTAGACACATGAACAAAATTATGATAGTGAAGGATGGGAAGCACGAGTTAGCGAATGGATATTTGCTGAATCATGTTTTTAAGAATTTTGAGGTCCGATTAAAGAAAGGGTTACCAGGATCCAACAAACAATAATTCTCATAGACCATTTTGGTGGAACGTGAGTACATTGAAGGAAGGGTAGGAAAAAAACCTAAGTCTTAGGTATCAGATCTCATAGCTCAACAGGAAGTCCTTAAGCACCAGGTTGAAGAGTTAACCATTGCAATTACTCTTAAGGATGCTGAGACGATTGTGGCATTGAAAGCACATATTGCTGAAGGGATGCAAAAGGGACCTGGCCCTGAGGAGATTTCTTGGTTGAGGGTGAAATGATTGTCTGAACATTGAAATGAAAACCCGTACACAACAACTCCTCCAAGCCCATCAGGACACCAATGCAAGAATGACCCTTCTCCAATCCTTTGACCCCAAACTATCTAGTCCTTAAGTAAGTTTCCTTTTTGTCATTATTTTTTGTGTTGGCCAACTCTGACATGTTTTGTTGATTCTATTCTGTTGTATCCTAAATACTCTTCTTGTAATTTTAATTGGCTAGACTTGTTTCACTGCTTTAATCTTATGCATCTATGGTTCTGAGTATATCAATGTTGCCCTAGTGGCTATGAATTCAGTGATTATTCTCTCGATCTAGTTTATTATTTGTGCTTTTAATGATGCGAAAAGGGGGAAAATTGAGATGGAAATTAGCCATTTACTTAGACTAATATACTAGTTTTGGGGGGGGGGGACAAATAGTTGAGCAGTATCTAGTGGATTTAGGGGAATCATCTCAGGGGGAACTAATAGTTTTTCATCACCTAAAGAGGGAAATTTACTGTGTTGGATTACAACCGGAAAAGTTGCATGGTTGGTGGAAAGTTGTCCTTCATCATACTGAAGGACGAAAAGATATTTAGAGGTTCCCTCGTCACATATAAAAAGAACCTTGTAAATACAAAAGGTGACTTTTTGGAGAATTAAGATTGTATGCATTCAAGAACAGAAGTCCTCTTTGTCTCACTATGAGAAATATGACATTAGTACTCAAAGGACCTAATAAATGGAGCTTCTAGTTTTCCTGTAGTCATTGTTGCATTCTATGATAAGAGTTTTTTTGAGATCAATTTCATAATCTATAAAAGAATATTGATCATTGTATGTTTAGTCTTTTGTTTCTAAGATTCTTAGTTTGTTGTGACCTCAAAATCCATGTGTAGAAGTCTATAGTAATCGAACATGATCATAGTATATGTTGTTGACATGTTTTGTTGGTTCTCTGATTCTTGTGCTAGACCCCGTAATTATTTTAATTAAGGATAACTATACAATTGGAAAATTTTGTTGTGGACATCGGGTAATTTAAACTTCAGTATATTTCTGGTGTTTGAGTAGAGTATTAAGTGAATATGATGGGTATAATTAAATTGGAGTCGGAAGTCCTCAATTGGATCAAAATAGAAAAGTTTGGGACCTAATTGGTCAATAGAAAAAGATGGAGCCCTTATGATGCAATTTGGAAAGTTGGACATCTATAAATGCCTCCTTGTCCCCAAAGATAAGAACATAATATATGCTCTTACACTTAGAAAAATAAGAAGAGAAAGAAGAAGAAGAGAAAGAAGAAGAAGAGAAAGAAGAAGAAGAAGAGAAGAAGAGGAAGAAGAAAGGAGAAATTAGGTAAGTTATTCATCTTTGTGTTCTTGTTTTGTGAGTATTCTTGTTAGT